>JARHVA010005576.1:400000-580000 GCA_037957365.1 Torreya grandis | reverse complement strand
TTTCATGATATTTATGTTTCTCACTTCCTTGATTAGGAAGACCCATATCTTGAAGATTACATAAAGGTAATAAATAAATATCATGTTATATTTTAGTATACTTTCTATGAGTATAGATGATTTTTTTATTTTATTTCAAAATGAGAAAAAAAACCCACTAGCATTAAGAAACCAATTACCTTGAGGGGAACTTACCAAGAAGAGATTATATTTTCTTGTATATGACATTATGGTGTTTATTTTCCCACCATTAATCAAACAGTGTTGATTGATATCCTCAAAATAATGGCATATTTTACATACATATAAATCCTACCAAAGACTGTATCATAGATGATAATAGGTGTAACATCTACATTAACTTTATGAAAACAATTCTCATTTATTATAAAATGGAATCTACATTGTTTAGAAGAGATTAAATTTACTCTTTATTTCACTCATCCTAGATCATAAGGATTAGGATGATCATACATTTCCAACATAGTTGTATCTACCATCTCTTTTCTAATCAAATCACATTGAGAAAAATAGTTAGAAATATAATCATTTTTTACCATATTAATTTAAACATTGATACAAAAAAATATATAAAGTTCACCCTTGCCTTTAGCATCATTACTATCCAAACATACCTTTTCCTAAATGTATGTAAAAAAAAATCTCATCCATAACTAGGTTATACTCAACTCTTCTTGTTGAAGTGATGTCATGGACTTTTTTCCTTTTTTTTTCTTGTATTTAAATGACTACAATTATGGATGTAACTTCTAACATTTCTCTTTGGAATGACTAGCAGAATAATAATGCCCATAATGATGTTTAGTATCCCTATTGGTAATATTATAAGTAAAATTTACCCCACCTTTATTTTTTGGAGAATCATAATACTCTGAAGAGGAATATGAACCCTTATTCTCATCCATATCAAGATAGTGGGCTTAAGAATAAGCCTCATCTACATACTTTGGCTTAGAAAGTAACATGGGCCTCTATAATTGACTATACAATCCTCTATCATAGATTATGAATAAATATCCATCAAATGTATGTTTTCCCACTTAAACCATATTCTTTCCAAACTCTCTTGTATAGACAAAAACAATATGCCTTCTTGTTGCCATAAAATTTTCCATTTCATAGACCTTTCCTCTTCATAAAAATAATATAAAATTACTTATTAATAAAGGTATTATATTAATCCCAGTTAATAATTCATGGTAGCTTATTAAAAACCAATGAATTAAGATATCTCTTAAACAAAGTTACAGCATGACTAGCTAACTTCAATCTTAAAAAATAAATTTGTTGATCTTCACTAATTCAACACAAATTAAATTATACTTCTAATTTGGATAACCAATGCTTAATATTATCTAAATTTACCTCATATTTATATGATTAATGTAAATGGTCACCTCTTATTTGATTAAAGGTGGATATTGGTTGGTTTGAACCTTCATTGTCTCATGCTCATAAGTCTTAATATCTTCACTTTATTTATAAGTATACAAAGAAACTCCCATATTTTTCATGTCAACATTCATAATCATCCCAAGATAATTCATGGATTTAGAGATGCATTTAACCTTGTATTATAATTTTATAAACTTTCCTTCATCATCTTCAGGTATCCTATCATCTTTGGAATCATTATTTCTCATTCCTCTCTTCTAGATTCTTATGGATATCTCTTGTTGTAAATATACCAAATCATATTTTAAAATAAAATTAATCCTCTAATAATGGGCATATATCTTCACAAAGGTCACCAAACAAACCACACACTATTGAACACTATCCAACTTTGATATCAATCTAATGCATAAATTAGGTGGATATTCCACCAACAACCAACATGTATCCTATACACTCCTAAATAATTCTTGATTGATTAAATCACTATTTTCTTGTTAATTAACATTAAATTTTCATTAAATTTTATTATGATTAAAATTTGATTAATAAATACTAAAAGGAATACTAAATGATGAATATAGAGCAAGAAATTAAATTTGGATATATCAAACTTTTCTTTATCAAAAGACTATGTGATTCTTCATGATATACCCCCTTATTGTAAATCTATCTTTTCCCTCAAAAGGTTTCCTTTTATATATTTATAGAATTACATGTCCTCTTGCCAAGGTTGTCTTTTACATATATTTCCTTATTCTTTTTCTTTATCAAATAACATTGTGATCATTTACTTCCCAAACTACTTTGGGAAAATATCACTAGATTTATGATGGCATTTCATGCTAATATTTGACTGTAGGATTGATTATGACCATATTTAATTATGATCATGTTCATTTTTATTATTTGTAAGGCCAGTTTCCATTTATTGTTACAATCTCCATTCTTATTCTACAACTTGTCTACACTTTCAAATTTTATAGTTGTTCTTAATAATGTCCAAATTTACTTTTATTGTTGAGTACCTTTGTTTCTTGACACAATCCACTTACTTGTTATGGATTCTATACATAGTGAAAAGGGTGATTTTTATGTCATTAATTTCTTACATGTCTATTTCAAAGTTATCAAGATCCATCTTCCCTCAGTATTACATACTTCATCCATTAAAGAAAATTGATACCATTTTTTTATTATCTAATAATTATTCCCATAACATCATCCATAGATATTAATTCTAAAAAAATATAATCTCATCAATATAATCTACCATTCATGTGTTGATAACATCAATGAAATTAATATATAACTTTCACATTGGTCATAATTTTCCCATAAATAAATATTTCAAAAAAAATAAAAATAAAAATCACCAATGGAATAAAAACTAAATGCAATCCATGTTTTATTACCCATCCATGAGGTAGTGGCACATATCACTAGATAAACCAATTGATGCATCATCATACTATTATAAATATCACCAGCACTTGACTGAAATATCTAAACTTATCTAACATAAATAAGGAAGCCTAAAAATAAAACATTTTTATCCAAACAAATATGAAATACTATTATTATTTTGGGGTCACACAAAATGGATCTTTGGTTGAAACTAACCAACATAAACTACTATATAAGTTTAGATCTGAGACACAACCACCTTTCTCTACCAAAAATTAGATATGAGAGTAATAACTACACTAAGATCAAGTCTTACCCCTCTGTTAACATCCTAGTAGATATCTCCTTCATGTAGTGCACCCATGTAATATCACCCATATCATTTAAACATGGAGGTGTACACAAGGATCATGTGTACATAATCATCCAATTGTGCATACCTAACATCTATGAATAATAATTTATTCTAATTCACACATTAAACTAGTATATAAGGAGGAAAATATTACACCTGAATAACATGAATCATATTGATATAATTACACACAATATAAGAAATTTATTAAAACTCACTCATAAAATTAGTACACAATGAAGAAGATAATTTAATGAACATTTGGAATATATTATAAATTCCTTTACCCAAATAATAGTCTATATTGTGACAATAATTTCATATAAAGGAAACATTCATGATCTAACATATGGGAAATTACAAAATTAATTCAAAAAAATTAAACATTCCATCATTAAAATAAGTAAACATCATTAAACAAACATCCACGTGAGGTACTAATGTTAACTTATCATCATACTATTATTTTTTAGTTTTATAGGGATTGGATCATCCAATTGCACTAAAAAACTACTCATTTACCCATTATGTAGTATGCATGTTTTCATAACAATTTCAATTATGGATAACTAAGAGAAACAATTCATGGAATAGACACTTGTATAATTATTATGTATAATAAATTTATGGCTCAATTTCTCATCTAAACTAAATTAAAAAACAAAATAATCTCCATAAATTCCAAAACAGCATACACATAAATAATCAAGAGTTATTTTCACCTAGAATTGGAATACTAGAATAATATACAAATCAACTTACACATAAGTATTACATACATATAAATATACACATAAAAAACTAATCTAAAAATTGACATACATCAGGATGCTCATAACAACATACATCATGGTGGCAACCATGTTCGATCACAACACAACCATGATTACACATTCACAACAATAGTAGAAAAACTAAACAAACAAATTCATCAACATGGGAAATGAAATCACACAAGCAATTATATACCAATAAATATAGAATCATGTTCACATTAATGTGTTACACTTAATTAAAATTCTCACATATAATATTTTATTCAAGTATGGAGGTACTTTTAGACACTATAATCTAATATAAAGTACCTCAGTATTGTATACTTGAAAAATATTTATCATGGATTTAATGTCCAGTTCTAGACCTTTATATTGTTGAAAGCCTCACATTATCGATCTCATTATGCCTAACTATTTATATTATTATTTGAACCTATTATTTTTGATGACCCAGATCTATTGAACTTTAAGGAAATTTTAAAAGCTAATATATACTTCACTATCAGTTTCATATCCTTGACAACTTATTACCTTACTAGACACTTACATCCCAAATAAGGATGATTGTGATGATACAAGTGTCTATATTCTTATCAAGTGTATAGTCCCCAAGATTCATCTAATTTTAAAATATTTATTATCCTATCAGTCATCCCATTTTTCTTACTCAACCCTATTGTGAGATTTTTTCAAAAGGTGTGTCATAAATACAATTTTAAGCATACTAATTATTCATCTATCAAATACCAATAAATCACCTATTCAAGAACAATCAATCAATTGAAAAACTAAGTGATACTACCCTATTATTTCTTATTTTCATATAAATCATATGATAAATCATATTATAGGTTTGAATCACTCAAATAAAAACCCATGTAAATTATTTTTAAAGTTACAACATATATCATTGTATTCCCTTGCATATAGTATATTTCACCCTTTTTCACACACAACCAACTCATAGTTTATAACTAAATTTTTTTTATGCCCTCCTTTTAGTATTACCTATGTATGATATTTAAGGTGAGATCGACACTATGAGCCCATTAACCCATTTTTGGTAATGTAAAAATACCTAAACTAAATATCTAGGGTTTGATTCAATGTCATCATGGAAATCCCATGTGCATGAATAAAATACATAATTAAAAAGGTGATATAAAAATTATAAGGCCCTAGTTAGTCCCTTATTAATATAATTAATATTCTTTGTAAGATGTTTACATTGATATAGGATAAAAACCTTGATACAAGTGTCCTAGGGTTAATGCGAATGTCTATATGTCTAGAAAAAATTATTCTAGAATTTGACCACTCCATGTTGATCTTATCCATACCTATATCCACCTTTATACTTCTAAAATATACCTTCAAATATGTAGATAGGCTAAGTGTTATCCCTTATTTGTGTTTATAAACTAAAAATATTATTTTTGGTGTACTTTTTATATTTATCATAGCTCAAAACTTTAATTGATAATATCCATTTATCTAAATTTTTAATTAATTGACCTTATATAGAATAGTTTTTCATACTTATGTATATTATATTATAGCCCCTTAACCATACATATAATCTCAAAAAGAGTTAAACATTTGGTGAACCTAACCACTAAGTTTTTTTATGCAATCACTACTTGTTCTAGGGTTTTTCATCTTCGTAAAGTTTCATATTTTAATTTTTATCTATTTTATTATTTATTTTACCAAATATAGAATAAAGGTTTCATCCATGGAACCATTTTTAAGATCAAGCATAACATATTATCAAGAAGAGGTATATATTTATAAAATCATAGATATTGAGCACAATTAATTTCAAAATATACCAATTGATCAAAATTAACCATGTTTGACACATTTTATTGAGAAACATATTGATCAAGTTTCTAATAGTCATCACTCCACTTCCATTTTTTGTTGATAACTTATGTTGGGTTCTACAGTCCATACTATTAGTAACCAAGAATCTAGGTCCTCACATCATGGTGATGGTTAAAATGTTTGACACCGTCCTAAAAAATATTTAGATACATGTGGGAAAAAAATTACTTTATATAATCATGATATATTTATCAATATTCATGAATACATCAAGACATATCTACAAACATCAAATTATGAGAATGTTCCTAATGAAGAACAATACAATTACTAAAGGTTACTAATTTTCCAAATGGTGCACCCATTATTAATAATGCAAATTCCAATAATGCATCCTTTGATCATGGGATTTTTTCACTATTCCCAAAGACATCATGGATTCCTTGCAAAATTTAAATGATGTGAATTTACCAAAAGTTATAACATTTTAAAACAATTTGCAACTACCAAAGATTCTAAAATTTTTAAATAAGGCATCATTGCCAAAGATTTCAAAGGAAGTACTACTACTAGAGATTCCAAAACATTCACATAGTTTTCTAATGAAATACCATTATTAAAAGTACCAAAATTTCCAAATTCCATAACATTACCAAAGGTTCCAAATGTTTCAAGTGAAGATAATATTAAAAAAATGCTTAAAAATAAAGAACCATCGATTATTATTATGTTCAAAATAGATGGTGAGTTACAACCATAGATTACATCTTTGTAAACTTTAGCAATTCCTACTTTATCTTATGTTAATTATGAGTACTATAGATATATCCAAAGTAAGTTTTTAATTCTCAAAGTATAAATGTCATCTTACAATGTTAATACTAGTGATAACATTAACGAAAATTAGCCTCTTAAAAAATGTGTATTTGAATATCCTTATCCATAAGAGTTTATCAAGTGAATATTACCTTAATTTTTATGCCATGAATCTCCTTCCAAACGTATAACTTAGTATATAAAATATTTTGAAAAATTAGCTAAATATGAGAAAATATTGTTAAAAACCTTTCATATGAGCATTATACATGAAGCTTGTGATTGTTTCTATAGTTTACCAAATGGTTTAATAACTAAATTAAATTAATTATAATATGCTTTATTCTAAGACTTTAATACACAAAATGTGCCAAAATTTACATTAGAACATTTTCATAACTTCAAATAATGTGATGATGAATCTCTTCACGATTAGGCTATTCGATTTAAAAATAAATCATATTCCTTAGCATGTCGAATTTCAAATTTGAAAAAAAAAACATTTAATAGATGTTTTACTCCTCCACTAAAGGAAAGAGCATTAAATAAATGTTATACATAATTTACCAACATATACATGGATATGCATAGATGTGCTTGCTTCCTAATCAAATATAATAAAGAAATAAATATATCTTCTACAAATTAGATTGAAGGAATCAAATTATCCCCAATTTCCTTTGTGATTGAATAGGTGGATTATATTTCATTTAGTGTGTTATGAAAATGGGGTTGATTTACCCCTAAATTACATCATATATAGTCAAAACAAGGTTCATGGGGTTGAATTTCATCCAATTTACATAATAGATTGTAATAATCGACTAATTGGCTCTATATGTATGAGGAAATATGAGCTAATTTCTAGCCCCAAATCACATCTCATACTTGAATTTAGGTTCAAATATGACCCAAATTACCTTCATATTTACATTTTTCATATAATTAAAGGCTTAATTAAGCCATATGTTACATCCTATATAATGGATTGAGCCATAATTTAGGTTCATGGGTCTCAATTTGGCCTAAATCACATATTTAATTGCAAAAATTAACTAAATGGATTAATTTATAAATAATTTATCCCAAAATGATGTCTTCCTATTATAATTATGTTGAACCTAGTTTCAAATTAGTCCTTATTTCCTTCATGATTTAATTGATGGATTATTTATTGTATTTTTTTATGATGTTGGGGTCAATAGACCACCAAATTACATCCTATATAATAAAAATTATGTTCATGGGGTTCCATTTCATCCAACCTATATCAACTAATTCTAGTAACCTAAACTCACACCCTAAATCATAACCCTTAATTTAGGTCCACAATGCTCAATTTGGACCAAACTAAGTTTATAATTACACCATTTGACTAATTCAATTAATTCATGATAGCATCAAATCTAATTTAGCCTCAAATCACATCCTTCTCTTGTAATTAGGTTGAAGGGGGCTCAAATTGGCCTCAATTTGCTCTATGATTGAATAAATTAACTATTTGCTTCATTATATTATGATATTAGACTCAATTTCACTCAAAATCACATCAAATATAATTCAAAATACATTTTATTGTGGCTTAACTTTCAAGAATTATGTCATTGATTACAACATTTCATTAATTGACTCAATCTATGATGAAATCAAAGCAAATTTTATCCTCAAATCACATTGTATAATCACAATTAGGTTCAAAGAGTCTCATATTGACCCTAATTTACTCCACAATCAAACCAATCAACTATTTCATTCATTACATAATGACATTAGAGTTTATAGAGACTCAAATGATGACATATACATGTCAAACTTCCATCTATCATCGAACCAAATGACTATTTGCTTCATTATATGATGAAATTGGAGTCAACTAAGGCCTAAAACACATTTAAATACATGACTCTTTCATTCATATAATTGACTCTTTGTCCCTAATTAATTAAGGGTCTAAATTGGCTCTAATTGCCTCAACAATTTAAATAGTTGACTCTTTCATTCATTTTTGATGAAATTAGACCTAGTTGAACCATAAATCATATTTTATATAGTCAAAATTATGTTCATGAGTGTAAATTTACCAAAATTGATTCAGTATATCAATTATGTCCTTTTACTAGTGCATATATTGATACACTAAACTTTAAAATAAAAAAGTAAAATTATGAATGTGAATAGATATAAACATAAACATCTATAAATAAATCCTTGTTTGTTTTAGGTTTAATGTTAACATAACATGTAAATTTTATAATGCATACATATTATAACATATATTCATTATAACATGTATGCACCGTGTTTATTTTGAATTTAATAACCAAGCCTTTTGGTTCAAAAATGGCTTAGATTCCCAAGCCAAAGGCCTAGATATAGTCAACACATAGTCAAATCTAAGATTTTTGATAAAAACAACAAAATTCAACTTCTATTAGCAAATACACTATGAATTTCATTGAGCCAATTCATAAAATTATTACCATAATGATGATCATGCTCTCCCTTTTCCAAAGATATGAGTTTTTAAATTATTGTACTATTTAAGGTTTCTATCTATGTTGATTTCTAAATATGGTTTTCTAGGCCACTACATGCCATAAATATACATGCATATATATGTTTGAAAATTTTTATTTTCGTTGATCCAAATGCAAATATATATATATATATATATATATATATATATATATATATATATATATATATATATATATATATATATATATATATATATATATATATGGTCACAAACTAGTGCTAATTTTATACACATTAAAAAAAACTATTTTTCATTTTTTTGACTATTCTTAGGATCTATTTACTTGTAAAATTAGTAAAAAAATATTAATTAATTTTTAAAATAAAATATAGGCCAAAAACTAGATGATATTATCTAAATTTTCACAAAAGTGTTTCAAAAAGTACTTAACATTTATTTTAGGAGGTTGTGTCATATGAATGACTATCTACTATATTTTCCCAAAAAAATTAAGAGTTCCTCTTTAAATTTTAGATGTTTGAACTACTTATACTTAACCATTTAAAAAGATGGTATTTTATAAACTAGGAAAGAATTTTCACAATTCATGTTTGTATACCATGTTAGAATCAAAATGACTAAGAAGAGGGAGTTGAATTGGTCTTGAAAAAATTTCTTATCAATTCCACTTAAGCAGTCATCAAGATATAGATTAAATAATGCATAAGCAATCAACTATACAAGAATGAAATAAGATTGCATAAGTAAATACACCATATATGTGAGAAATACTCAAGGGGAATAAAACCATTTATATCTACAAATGGAATACAATCCTATAAGACAAACATCAAATTTAGTGAATCACCCACTTCACATGGAACACCCAACTAGATAATCACCAAATCAACTAGGCTTTAACAAGCACCAACTTACAAGGAGGCACCAACCACCTATATGAATTAACACCAACTCATCCACATGATATATTTTATCACCTTTAATACATTGTGTTGATCAACCAACTGATGATGACCACTTCTTTATCTCTTCACACTCTTAGCCCTCTCAAACCACCTTCTAGACTTTTTCGCTCAACTAGCCCTCTTTTTGACTTGATTAGGTCATATGACCTTAATTTTAATATAAAAAATTTATATAAAAACTTCATAAAATATCCTATACACACCTATGATGGTCTAAAATACCTTATTTTACTAATAAATATTCTATTTCATTTATTTATTTTTTCCACTCATCAATAGGCCTTAAATTGCCTAGTATTTATACAAGTCTCTTGTTCATATCCTTCTTGGTCAGCCAAACACCCTTACCCACTTAGGTATCCCATGAAATTGATCTTAGGATATCTAATACACATGGATCAAAAATTATTTTATTCCATTTAGGTCTGACCTACCTCAATTGGGCATTCTCTCACCTTTAGGTCTCATGGAGAGCTAATCCTATTAGGTATATTTAGGACACTTTACAATTTGTCTTCCTTGGATCAATTTAAAACAATTATATGGTATTAAAATATCATATTAAAATTACATAGAACCATTATAAGTTCATCTATGATTCATAACACTTTTTAGCTTCAACCATCACTTGAAGCACACCATTAACACTGTTCACAAGTAGGCTTGTGCATACCCAGAGAGTTTGCCTTAAAAAACTAAAGATAAAAAATATTTTTTACAAATAATAATGTAAAAAAATATCATATATATAATCCAAATTAAATTAGGTTCATCACCATGTGATTTATAATTTACAACATAGGACAAAAGGAATCAAACCCTTTTCTACAAAATGCCCACTCAGAACTACCAACTATCCTCAAAACCCAATCATGTAAAATTGAATTTTTGACACTTAAAAGAACAAAATAAAGGAATTAAAATGAATTATTAGGATCATAAAAAATATTTATAACAAACTCCAATAATAATATCATAATATCTAATGTCAATTATTGGTGTTGTAGACCAATTTATTGCCCTTCTCTCTCATAGACCTTACACTGCCAGACAAGCCATTCTAACTTCAAAATTTTAAATAATTTCAATAAGTAATAAACATTATAAAAATAATGTATATTAAATATAATTACCAAATATAAATAAAATTTACATTATATGATTCAAATCAGATCATAGGACTTAAAATTCATCACTACGACATGCTTACCTAGAACTATCAATTTGCCTTGAAGCATAGTCATGGTGAAAATGATCTTCAACACATATATGACAAATTTAAAATAATTATAATTAATTTTGATGATATTTTTATATAATTATACAACTCCAAAAAATAAATATAACATAACCTTACACCTTCACTGTCTCATCTGCACTAGACATGTCAACTTATGAGCAACATTTTCATCATATCCACTAAATTTAAAAAAATTATATCCAATATTAAAATGTATTAAAATTATTTAATAGTGTCTATATTCACTTTCATTCAACCTTAATCCATGATAACACATCCCTAATCACCTTCTCACTTCTACTTGGGTTTTCTCACTGTTTGCACCATTAGGTCTATTACCAAATGGTCAACTTGTATGACCAGTTTAGCAAAACTAAGAGATATAAATATATAAAAAACCACCATGTACATAAAATAAAATTTTCAAGTTTAAAAATTCATTAGTTTATCATCTTTGACTTAGTCAACTCTGACTACTACAATAAATCTTCAATAAATAAGGCCTTTCCTATAGAGTCCACTAACTTACCTTATAAAAAAATCACACCTAGAGGTGATTGGGATATTTTAATACAATAAATAATAACTTAAATATCCATATCAATCCATTCTTATCATTTTATAATAATATCTTTCATATCAGGTCACTATTAGGGTTTTTTCAGGGTTAAAACCATCTTCTAGTCTTAATGATCATTCATAAATATTAGCCCTTCATTCCAAAAATTAATTATTGAAACTTTGAGATAGGAAAATTACCCATATAAAATTTATATATTAGGTTAAAATTCATAGGTTACACATGACAATGAACACTTGAAACTTCTTCTTAGGTTGACAACCCTTTATTTTGTACACATGAAAGACCCAAAAACATTTTTTCTTGCCTTAAACTTCAAATTTTGACATAAAACTTGGTCAGAATACATAAAATAACATGAAATAATTATTTAAATTATCACATATCCATATTATCCTTGTAAAATGAACCTCATACCCCATTAAGCCATGTTTTCTGTCTTTGGTTTCTAGGCCTTGACCTACAAGTCACATTAGGTCTTGAAACTTACCTTCTAATCACTATCCAAGATTTAAACACCTCATATAAAAACTCAATAAAACTCTCTTATGATAAGACACTAATTTACATCCTTCATATGCCTTGACAACACATCATGACACCTCATTTGGTCAGGCAAGCTCTAAAACTAGTTTAGTTATAGACTTGGGCCTAAGGTCTTACCCTTGTAGGATCATCTTAAAACTCCATTGAGTGATAAACTGACTTATATGTATTATAAATTAAAATTATTTAACCTACTTTTCCTTTATCCATCCATCTCACTAGGCCACCATGCACTTTCCTGCATAATACTAGGCATCTTATGCATAAACCTTCTCAAGTCTCTTACTAGGTTCAAATACTTGAGAACTTTGACAACTGATCGTGAAACACTCTTTTATTCTTCTACAAATTATTCACATGCCTTTTATTTTCCTAAACTAATGTCATACCTCTGTAGAAACCTCCTCATGCTCATCATGCACATGATCATGACATGACTATGCTACTGATAACTAGGTTATTTATGACACCTTGTACTCAAGGAATAGTACTCAAAACATGCTTACCTTGAACTAAATATTGACATCAACATCAAAATAATAATTATGTTTCCTTAAAAATCTCTATTAGTAAAGAGATATTAGGTTTCCTTTAAATTATCTCTTGTTACATGGTTCATTCTCATAGACCACTCATCATGCATCTTCACTAAATGTACCTTGACATCAATGAAATCAAATGACATCAATGAAAAAAATAATCAACATACCATCTTTAAATTTTGAGTGTATCCATATCAAATAATCCATAGAACTTTAGATTTTTTAATTTTTAGGGAAAACATGTCCATGGGTAGGCCCCTTTATGTCCCCCAACTTTGTGCACGTACCCTTCTCATAGTAAACTCAATAATAGTTTTAGTGTTATACTCCATTTAAATCAAAAATCAACCTAAACATCCCCATGTTAAAAGTAAATATCAACTCCATATCATTAGATGCTTAGATTCGATAAATTGAGGCTTGATTTTTAGTCAATCTATTCACCAATGCTAAAAAATATCAACTTCATAGTGTTGAAGATGTCCATTATAGTGGTTCACTAGTGGGAGACTTTAAATTTATAATAAACATAAGATTTTTTTCCAATTTAATACTTGAATAATATTTTGGACTCACTAAAGTATAAATACTACCCTCTCTCTCACTTTGAGGATGAATATGTCAAGTTCTACAAACTACACCAACGTAAAAAATAGTTGATGGAGGAATACACCAATGCATTCAAAAACTATTACATGCACCTATATGATAACATGAATGGAAAAAATAATGTTCTAAAGTATATCAGAAAAATCTCATCTTAAATTCGTGCTAACATGGATTTATTGACTTTCAAATCTTTAGGATAAGTATACTACAATACAACAAAGATTGAAGGGAAATCCAAGATTAAGTAGATTGTCTTCCCTCTTCATCCAATAGGGTGTATAAGGGTCATCTATGAACAATGCCTAGTTTTTACCTATTATGTATAAAAAAATTCTATCATAAAGGGGAACAACTTAAGTAGCCCACATAAAACTTGATGGCTCATGCACTTTCCAACTTACAACTTGAAGTTAGGTTATGATGGCATTCTAGTTTATTTTGAATATGTCTAAAAGACAATATTCAATACACAAGATGGATTGTATGAATGGATGGTCATGATATTTGGTTTGATTATGTCCTTATATACCATTCAAATTTTATATCTTTCTTTAATATCTATGTGAAAGATTGTGTCTTTTCATCCAACTGAGTGACAAAGCATCTTATTGTTCAAATATTTCCTTGTTGGGACTGTAATTACTCAACCTTGTTAGAGGAGGAATATTTATGATAAATTTCATATTTTAAGAATCTACTTGATTGCTTGTTTGAGATATTAAATAACTGAGTATTTGTCCTTATATAAATCCAAATACGTAATTTTGTGAATTTAAATGCACAATGAAATTTTGTAGTCTCTCAAATATCTACCTCAAATCTATATCATGATCTTGTTGATATTTCATTTTACAAGTCATCCACATAATATTTGACAATCTTGTGTATATATTCATCAAATATTATGTGTCATAGTAGTTTGGTAGGAAACCCTTACATTATTTAATCTGTAGGGCATGACTACATAACAAAATATTCTTTATGGTGTGATAATTTTTTTTTGATCTGTAGGATTTAGGTTGATTTGATTGTATCCAAAAAAAACATCCATAATGATATCATTTCATAACTAATGGTGGAATCCATAATCATATGAATGCTTGTTAATTTAAAATCATATTTGGGAACACATTATTTAAATCTTGATAGTTTGTATAATACCAAGTTTCTCCATTTAGATTTATAACTAGTACTATATTGGAAACCCACTCGAGATAGGTAATAGATTGAATAAAACATGCATGCAAGAATTTTTCAATTTCATGTTTGACTACCAGTGGTACTTTTGGATGCCATTTTTCTTTTTTTCTTTTTTCTTGAATGGATTGGTGTTTGTGTATAGTATTATATTATGCATTATAATTATAACATTAATTCCATACATATATTTTTATGCCCATGCAAATAGTTCTAGGTAATATTGTAGAACTTGATGAAGAGTTTGATCATCAACATTATTTAAAAAATCCATGAGAAGTACTAGCCATAGATATTTATTTGTTTCATACTAATATTTAATTGTCTCTTCATTAATTAGAGTTGATTTTTATGCTATATATAGTGTTGTGGGAATGGTATTTGGACCATATATTCTAATGTAGACGTTAGTATATTTAATTTCTCCCAAATATTTTTGGGTGGTTGTTGAATAAGGAAACTTGTTCTTATGACAGAAGGAAATAATTTCCTTGATAGTCAGTTTGTTTGATAAAAGGAAGGAATTTCCTTGATAATGGGGTATAAAACCACGTATTTCTATAGTTAGTAATTTAAAGACTCAACTATTTTTGAGAAATTAAGATAGTGGATTAGATAATTAAATAACATATAAAATTCAACCTTACTACCTTGTCATGATGTTTTACCGTTATGTAGTTAAGAGTTTCCAAACAAATTTTAATATTAAATGATGACATTTATAATATGGGTCAATATTAAAAAAATATGGTAGAGTTAGATAAATGTTATAAGTGTCAAAAGGATACTCTAGAATCAGATTTCATCTAACTTTTGATATGTCCATTAATTATCTGAAAATTTAACATGTTAAATTGCTGATTCACCTGAATCGAGACTATTATGGGTAGGGACAAATTAAAAAATCACATCTATGTATTTGTGCTCTTCTAATATTTAAAAATTTAAGCATATTATTAATGGATAATTCCACTACTCTTGTTGTCGATATTGAATCCATATGCTAGGAAATATTAATTAATCCAAAAATATTAAGGTGTCACTTGTGTTACACCACTTGATCTTTTTCATATATTTTTGTTTGATTTGGTGTGCTTTATATAAAACTGCCTCTATCTACACTCATAATTTTGAGCACTTCAACTATTATCGAGAAATTAATATAGTTGATTAAATATTTATTTAACTTAGAAAATGCAACCTGATTATCTTTATTTGTCATGTTACCATTATGGAGTTTAGGGTTTCCAGAAAAAAATAAATATTAAATGATGATATTTATTAAAAATAAAACATAGTTAAATAAATATTGTTTAAGTAATAATAAATAGCATTTCACTCTATATTTTCTAAAAATACACTTGCTTTGTGATTATATAACCTTAACCTTAACTATTAAAGAAATAGGTTTTATACATTTTTTATTTTATATTTAATTAATTTCCTTAGGTTTGGATACCCTTGAATATGAAAAAATGTATTTATTTTCCTTATTGTTGTTCAAACATTAGTTGTGCATTGTAAGACAATTGTGAATTTGGATAATGGGAGAAAGGTATGGGTTGAGCTAACATTAGCCACCCCAATATGAATAAGTGTTTCGTAAATATCCAATACTCCAACAAAGGAATAAAATCACATGTAGTTATCTTATATAGTTGAGTGTGTACAATCCTATGCAATATTAATATGTTGTGCAATTCTGAATATAGATTCTAACACTTGGTGAACTATGACTTGAACTTGAAAATAATGCTTCAAACTTAGCTTATGGATTTATCTTTATAGGGATTTTAGATTTGGAAGATTTTAATAGGTTTATTTAAATGTTCATCCAAGAGAAGATACACCTATAATCTTACAATTAATATGTTTATATACATAACTCTTTTGGGTAACTTATTTTAACTGATTTGCAAAACATGTGGGTTGATAGTTATGGACATTTTTAATATAGAAAACAAGTTGTTAAAGGGTAAATGGGAAATCCTGACATGTGTTTACAAGTTTAAAATATAATGTACATGCTTTAATAGTTCATTGTGGTCAAAATTTCACATTACATCTACAATTTATTTTGAATGTCATTTGATACAAATTATTATAAACCAATCCATGACTCATACATAAATCATATATAGTTTACAAATCTAAACATAACTCTATAATTATTTTAGTTATAATTAATTCATTTCAAAAAATATATCACCAAAGGCTGTTACAACATAATTGGAATCTTAAAAAAAATTTATCTAAAGCTCTAGTCGCAGGCTCACCTTAGAAAAAAATGTCTTAGTTATTAATGCATCAGAACAACATTTTTTTAGCATAAAAATGAACCTAGTTTTATAAGTTCCATTTAATAGATTTGGAGAGCTTGGATACAATGCCACATAAATTAAAAATTGGAGTCTTGTATGGAATCATAAGTGATTCCTTGTAAACACACACTAGAATTTAAAATTAAATAAAAACAACCAATTTTATTGCACAGATCGAAAAATAATTTTCTTGGGTAAACTTGGTGCTACATGGAGTAGATGGGAATGAAATTTGGTGTTATGGATGATCATAATGGTATAATATTATGATTTTTCAACTTTAGTGTGCCAAATAAGTGAATATTAAAGCACAACAATAGAGCAAGGGTTGAAATTAATAAATATACATTTTAAGTTCTTATATGGTAGTAAGTTTAAATAATTTATCTAGACAAGGATGGTCTGCATGATCCCAAGGTAAATTTTCATAGTTTTCACTTTTTATTTCACCCTCAAAGTAGGAGGTTAAAAATGTTAAAGAAAACAATAATGATAAGGATGTTTGGGATCCAATAAAAGATACTATAGATGAGATTACTAGAAGTGCTTAAGGAGGGGTAATCATGAGACAAACCATATGGCCCACCACACACTAGTAGAGAAACAACAATATATGACTAAAAAAATTACTAAAAATGCATATAAATGACTAAGCTTGGTCATGTGACCATTAGTAGTTTATTTTGGTCATTTATAATGTGACCAAATTTATGACTAAACCATTTTTAGTCATTTATTGGTAGTTTTGATTGATCCATTTGGTAGTATATTTAGCCATTGATTGTTGTTGATTGGTCATTTATTTAGTCATGGTAGTCATTTATTTAGTCAATGTGATTAAATTATCATCAATTGGTAGTATATTTAATCATTTTTATTCACTAATTTTTGTCCATTGGTAGTATATTTAGTCATTTGTATTAACTAATTTCCATCCATTGGTAGTATATTTAGTCATTTTAATCATTATTTTTCCATCAATTGATCATTTTTATTCATTGATTTATGTCAATTGGTAGTATATTTAGTCAATTTGATTATTAATTGACATCAATTAGTAGTATATTTAGTCATTTTAATTGACCAATTTCTATTAATATCCAAAAATATCCAAAAAGTGCAAAAAGAGATGACATAAATGCTCCAAATCATGAATGCTCCACATCTTAGCGCCACCAAAACATCATTCCACTAGCTTCAAATGACATTAGCCTTCACAATTGGGAAAATCCAAAGAGTGATTGCCCTGACAACTAATCACTTTCTCAAAAATTCTCAATCTTTTGGAAAAGATTTCAAATCATAAAAATTCTCTATATTAACAAATATAGAGACATATTAGTTTGTTTAAAAAAAACAATTTAAAGAAAATACCAAAATATCAATATTAAAAATGCATTTATATATATTTTTTATATAGCAATCTAATACTGATATTTATGAATTAAAAATCTAAACAAACCATATTATCAACTTAAAATTGTTTAAAAAAAAGCAATATAATGTTGATATTTCTCAATTTAAAAATCAATGTAATCAAAAGATCGATAATCCTCCTAGCTCTTATTAACATTATCCATTCTTTCCTCCTCACACTAATCAATCAGTACATTGGCCAAAAAATCAACAACTTTATTACTTTCTTTAAAACAATGGTAAAAAGATTTATTCAACATCATGATATAAAAGGTAATCTATAATAAAAAATATAATGCAATTTTGATGAACTATAAGATGTTCTCTCTCTCTCTCTCTCTCTCTCTCACACACACACACACACACACACACACACACACACACACACACACACAACAACAACAACAACAACAACAACAACAACAACAGCAATAATAATAATAATAATAATAATAATAATCACAAAGTCTAAGAATTTCCAACTCTTACAAATACACCATGATAAATATCCCTAAAGAACACATTCAAACTACTACATAACGCAATGGGCCAAGCTTTCTAATAGCTAATACATGATAAACATCAACTATGTCATTTTTTGTAAATATTTTAGTGGCTACCATGTGAAGATTCCTTCTTTATCTTTCAAATAGACAACTCCATCTATTTTGTATTCATAATCAAGGGGTATGTTACTTATGACCTTTAAAATATTTACATTTGCATATCCTATTCCTTTTTAATTTGACTCCATATACAATAGATAGTGAGTGAATCTACCTAATGCCCATAATAGTACCATCAAATGGATCCAACACCCCAACTTTATCCCCTTTTTGGAGTTTGCCAATATATTTCTGAAAAAACAAAAAAAAAACACATTATATTGAGATATAAAACATTCAATAACACAAAAATAAACATTCGATAAATATTTATAGGATAATAGGAAATGATCATAGGAAACCTATAACTATGCACCTGACATATTAAACAAAAATTAACTTCCCACTATTTGATACAAAATTGATGTTAGATACAGAAGGTGTCAATATGTTAGTAGTAATGTGCCATGAAGATGTAAATGCTACAAGGACAAGTTCCATTCCTCTAGTTTCTATAGGTTGTTCTGTAGTTGCTATGGGCACCTTTCTTACCACTGGGCACAACTTTGTAGTGGCTATAGGCTCAACTTATAATTACAATAGGTACATTCTAACCCATATATACACCTCTCTAGTAGGTACAGGTTAATTCCTCACAAATGATGGGCTATGGCTTTGGCTATGGGATATTTAGAAACTCATGGAAGACATTAGAAAAGCTAAAAGAGGAGTGAAGGAATATTTGAGAAGAAAAATTGGGTGTTTTAAAGAGATATTTGTTTGAAAATTTTGATAGGAAGATAAACTAGCCAAAATGGGAGGTTCAGTAGTGAGAAGGGAACCCTCAAATCATAGGAAGTTGCAAGAAGACCCAAATAGCTAAGCCATCTTTAGTAGGGTTGGATGGACTACCTATTTTGAGAAAATGTAGCATTTTGTAGAACTTCTCACTAGAGAATTTGTAGGGTCTTTTATAGGAGAATAGGTGATAGTATTTGGCATAATATTTGTCAATTGTAGAGTTAGGGCCTATGAATTTATCATATTCTATTTAACAACATTATACCTAAAATATTTGGTATTCCTACATACCTAATATTGTAGAGATAGGAAACCTAAAACCATGCACCTGACATGTTAAACAAAAATTAACTTCCTGCTATTTAAAATCTATGTCAAAATCTATGTATGCAATCTATTACAAACTAAGATCTAAGATTCCATATGTAAGTTATATGTTCTCCCTGTTCTGAGCGGATCAGTGTTTTCTTCGGTGATATTTTGAATGCCATGGCGGCATATCCTTTGAATAGAGGAGGTGATCTCGCAGACACTTGGGTGGGTGGAAAGGACGGTGGCAGTGACGGATCCAGGGGTTTTGTTGAAGGCACTGTTAGTTCTGGGTAGTGCAGTTGTTGGGATCCATGGTGTAGGTGCGTGCGCAAAAATGATGAGATATTATTTGCATGATGGATGCTATGTTTTGTAGGGGAAACCCCTGTGGGAGAGCCGCACAGTGTTTTATTTAGCAGCCATTGTTCTAAACTATGCCCTAACTTTTGGGGTTGATGGTTTTCAAGCTGTTTTGCCTGGTTTTTAGGTTGTTTTGCCTGGTCTTATTTAGGTATCAGGTCCTTGTAAAACCTGGGGCATTATTACTGGTTTATTTTGTTGGTTTCAGGTCCCCATAAAACCTGGTTTAGTTACTATTTTTTAGTGGTTTTGCCTTTCCACGCAGTTTATATTGTTTTATCTTTCTTGAAATGTAAAGGGTTTCTGGATCCCTTCAAAACCTACTTTTACCTTAATCTAAAACTAATTACACTTCACTACTATTCTAACCAACTTCTATCACATAGGTAATGATTAACCTTATTTACATAATAAAACAACCATTACTTACTTGAATAGTACTTACTTATATGTGGTTTCGTAGCACTCACCTTGATTTCAACACCATTACTACTATGAATATCTTGTGCATGCTCATTGAGTTCAACATAATCACTATCAACATTGACATGAAGTTGTATAGTTTTATAAAGAGTTTTATTGACAGTGCCTTTTTATTTTCATTTTGCTTTCATATAATTGCTCTGCATGTGGTTTAATCATCATGTAAAAATTAATATAAGTCAAGTAAAGAATGTAAAATCTATAAATTTTTGTCCAAAAGAACATTTTAAGCATGAAGAATGACAAAACATTGGCACAAATTAACCTATAACTTAAAGAATGCAAAAGCCATAGTTTTTTGTCCAAAAGAATAATGACAAAACATTGGGACATATTAACTTACAACTTAAAGAATGAAAAATATATAAATTTTTGTCCAAAAGAACATTTTAAGCATGAATAATGACAAAACATTGGTATAGATAACTGACAACAACTATTATATTACCTCAACTTTAGAATTACTATGACTATGCTACACATTCTTTTCTAGTTCATCATGATCATTATCAATATTGGCATCTCTATTGACATCAAGGCATTTTCATTTTTGTGTTTCTTTGATAAAATTGCTTTGCATGTTTAACCATCATGTAAAAAATATACAAAGCATTTAATAGTCAAGTAAATAATGCAAGCTATACATTTTTCTAAAAGAACATTTTCTTGATCACTCCAATAATAAAAAATTAGGTTGGATTCTCCTATGCTTAGATTTCAATCTACATATTAAGAGACATTTGTATAAATAATTTCTAAAAAATAAGAAATGAGATCAATAGAGCCTCTTACCTCATCTGAATCCATGGAATTATGCTCATTCTATGAAGAAATTATTGGCTTAATGGAGTCAACCAACTATGAAAATTTCTTAGTGAGACTGTATATGCAAATCATTACATGTTGGTAGGCTTTATTTGAGTTGAAATTATTTGGAGAGGTTCTTACTAGGCATCTAATAGATGACCATGAAATATCTATTGATGAACTAGATTTCCGCTTCATCATACTCTTAGATTTACTAGGATCTAGTGTTGCCATGTAATTGACAATATCTTTTACACCTACTTCTCTCTTAATATTTTCCACCTAAAATACAATTTCAATTTCAACATATAGTTACTTTAAAAAAAAATGAAATAAATAACACAATGTGAATTGAACCAAAAATCCATACACTTACTCCAAATTTGTCCATTTTGGCCTACAATCCACCTCAGCGAAATGTATATCCATCCCTCACATTATCTCTTGCTATCTTTCCTCTATTACTCTTTGTCAAATATTCTTTGGAATGCATACTTTCTTTCAATGCCTCCCACTATTTGGGAGATAGAGTGGAGTCTAACCTCTCTTTTTCCTCTATGATTATTTTTCTACAATTATATCTAAAATTGTTCATCAAAAGTCTCAAATTTTACTTGTAATATTTTCTAGAGATTTGTCCACCAGTAGTCTCAAAAGCATTTTCCATTTTTTGTATAAAAATTTCCACACTTCATGGATCTTGTTCTACAAAATTTTATTTGTAAATATCCAAATGGGCCCTACATCTTACACCCCACTTGGAGGCCCGCCTTGCAGCATTTAGCCCAATGGCCTCACCATCTCTTGATAGCTCAACCAAGAATGGATTCTTACTTTTTAATTTTATTTCTTTAACATTCCTCTTTATATATTTATAAAAATATTGACTCAACAAATTTATTTTGACAAAAACAGACACATCTTGTATTAAACCACTACCAATATTTATGGCTGATCCACTAGTTCCTTCAAAAGTTGTAGGTGCAATAGGTGCACTTTGAGGCACACTAGATGAAATCAGTCTCTCTTCATGACTTTCACTAACCAAAAATTCATGCTCCTTGGCCACATTAGGTGTGGCATGAGTATTTAGATTAGTACTGATCTCTATAGATTTCATTTCAAACACATCTTTTAATCTTGAATAAATCATTTATAGACTTAGTGTTCCTTTGCTCTCATGTTTTTCAATAATATCTCTTAGACTTTGTGCTAAGAGATCATCACAATGTTACACATCACCATGTGCTATATCAAGATACACATCACCATATGCTATATCAAGATGCACATCATCACAATTATTCTTTTCACTAACTACATTTGTTGAATCATAAATGTGTTGGCTTCTACGAGTTGGTGACACTGTATCTTTTCTTTCCTTTTGTTATCTCTCTGCACTTTATTTTCACTCTTTTTATTCCCTATAAAATAAAAAATATATATCATATTATGTCTTATATACATAAATATCTTGCCTATAAAATTTCATTAAACACTATTAAGCAAATAATATACTACTTAGTGGATTTATAACTTGCCTGTTTGTCAAACCAAGATGTGATAAATATTCATTATTTTTGGCCATATATTCTCTATAGAAGTGCTCATAATTTGTCACTAAAATTTAAACATTATGATCACTATCATCTAATTTGCACCTTAAAGTCTTTTTCCTTAATTCTTCAAGTCCAAATAAATAATAATGTATAAATCAACAACTTGAATTAGTAGAAAAATAGTGGAATATGAGTTTGAATCTTATATTTTGGACATCGAATGGGATTTTGAGTTTAGAACAAACTCATTAAAAGTGACCATTTCTAAGGGATCAAAAACATATATATTCAACATTAAATAAATTATTGTTGGGTAAATAAAACATAAAACCCTATAATGATCAAAAGACATCAAGATAACATTCATTAATTCACTTCAACAAATAATTGAAACCAAAATTTGGCCACCAATTATAAATTCATTCTATTGATCTTAAAAAATATTTTACAATACATCTCAAAATTTTGTCCTAGCTAAATCCCCTATGGATGATTATCACTTAGTCTTGGTTTCCCTTTTATGGGTGAGTAAGGGAAGTGACATGCTTCAGATTGTTACATGTCAAAAAGTGTCTTTTTAGTTACCCAATTTTAACATAAATCAAAAAGTCTTAATTATCATTTTTTACATAAGATTACATAAAAGCAATGAAAGATGAGAAATGATAAAATGTTGAAGTCCATTACACTCACAAGATATCGAAGTCTGTTAGTCATCGTAAGGTACCCATGATCATTCAGATCTCGTAAGGTCCTTTCTCCATGATAGTATCTCCAAGGCTTGGTACTTCACTGCAAGGCTCATTTTTAAGGCGAAGCTAGATATGTCTGCTCCCATTGGTACACTATGTAATCATGAGACCATTTATACTCATAAATTTTTTGTGTGTTGGCCAAGTGACTCTTCCATCTGCTATCAAATAACCCTCTAGTGCCCATGATCAATTTTGAGTATACATCATCTAGTGCAATTATTCCATCCAAGGTTAACTTGAGGCTATGAAGATTTATCTCACCATCCTTCTATAAATAAGTGAGGAAATTGGGAACAATTTGGATAAAATAATTTATTCAATCCTTGAAGACTTTTAATTGATCATCATACCTTAGTATCTTAGGTATGAACCACTACTTTAGTGTGTGAAATGAATCCACTATTGCCTTGATCTTTTGGTATTCTCCAAATATGTACTAAAATTCATCTATGACCATTTAGACCATTTGCACAGTAGGATTTAAAGATACAAGAGCCTCAACACTCCTTTGTAAAATTATGCACAAAGTTATTAGGGTGTGATGTACATGTTATTTCTTGTATAAGGGGTCCAATATAGGTACATTCACCTTCATTTGATCAACTGCTTGTGACAAGGAGACATAAAATTCTTACACATTTTCTAATTTGTCCTTAATTAGTTTAACCCTATGCTCCAAGATCTCTTCCACTACCCTAAGGGTTTGTCTCTTTGATCATTATTTTGTTTCTTCATTAGTCTTTTTTAACTTCTCAATTTTTTGTTTCAGCACATTTACTTGTTCAATAGTGTTGCACTTATATCAGTCTAGATGGTAGGGGGCTAGTATATTATTAATTATGTGCTTTAGGAAGGACCTATTCCCTTTTAATGCTCTTTCAATTTTATATTTTCTATGAATAACCTATTCACTTCATCATTTAGATCAGTCTATGCTTTCTCATATTCTACCAATCTAAGATTCATACCTTTAATTGCATCCCTAATAAACATTGTTGAGTGTATTTTCATAGTAACTGCCTCCAGTGTTGATGTGTTTTGAAGTGTCTTTACCATGTCAGTCCCTCTCATTTATTGTACAACATCAATCAATCTTGGATTTTTTTGTTCTTTTGTGATTTATCTAAAAGGCTAGGGCTTGAATTATTGGATTGTAACATGTGCACTCATTCCTTCATCTAAATTGAATTCAGAAATCAAAATGAGATCTTCTTAGATTATTAATTGATGTAGCAAGAATATAATTTTCAGCTCCATCCTAGGAATTATCAGTATGTTACTCTCCAATACCAATTTTCTAGCCTCCTATGGGCTGATATTTATTTCATTGATCCCAAGCTCCTCAAAGGTTTGAGCAACAATCTGATCATGTTAGGACTCTTCAACACCCATATTATTAATCTAAAGTCTCTCCTCAAATTCTCTCATTTTCACCTTGATCCAAAAATATTTAAACTTAGGGGTCTAGATAAATTCATCATCTTTAATAAACCTAAGAGTAATGACCACTCTCTCATCATCATGCATCTCTTGATCATTAAGTGCATGCATATCCACTCTTTATCCTAGTCTGTGAGCCTTAGTTGTAAGTTTAGGGAGTGGTTTATCCACTTCATCATCATCTTTAAAATTCATTAGCACATTAGCTACCTCATCTATATCCCCAACCTCTTCACTTATTTCATATGCCACTAAGTAGGGTACTTCTTGTGTCTTTTTCTTCTTAGGCTCTGGTTTCTCTAGAGGTGATTCTGATTGTACTATAATAGTGTCTAGAAGGGGTTATATATTCACAACACCACTAGGCATCTTGATGGGAAACTTGATGGGTTTTGGAGACTGTCCCTCATGTTCCTTTTCTATCTAAATATACAACCTTTCAAAGTTGTCAATTATGAAATTTATCCTCTTAAGAGGATCCCCTTATTCCACATAAAAACCTATGAATTTAGTGTCTCTCTTCTTATTCTCTTCCTCAAATCTTTGTATTATTTCCTATTTATTTTTCCTCTGAAACACTTCATGAGGGGTAAGGAAATTTATTATTACATCTTATTCATAATTAACCTCATGGGTAATCCCAACTCTAGTTAGTAGTGTTTACCTTACAAATTTATATGTCCTTCAAGGTCAAAGACCCTTTCCCCTCGTGAATTCAAATAATACCTTACCTTCAAATAAATTTGTAGATCTTCTAGAGTATCAGACCTAATGGATAATTCTCCACATATAGTTAATTCAGGTAGGAATGTCCCCATTTTGGCCTCTTCATTACATCCTACTCCATCCATAGCATTTGGGACATAAATTCCAAAAATGCAATTCAAAGGGAAACAAACTTAGGTATAATGTGTGGGGATTGAGGACACCCATAAAATCTTATCCTATTTGGTCTACTAAAAATAACCAACCACCAAAATTATAGGTATGTCCCTATTCTAGATTCAATGCAAAGGGTCTTAATAATTCTTTGATTTCAATGGGAAATCTTGGTGAAATGTGACCAAGAGTGGCCATGACCCTTACTACAAAATCATGATTAAATGTCACATAATCATTATTCCTACATCTGTTATCCTAGATGTAACACAAATTTTGCATGAGTAACCTATTTCTTTGTTGGTCAGTCATACCCAAACACATCCTCTTAGTCCATTTATCTCTATTCTGATACAATATTAAATGACATAGCAAGGAATAATTTTTGAAAGTGATAAGGGCTAGGTTTTGTCTCACTTGTAAGAATCCCTCATGTATCCCTTTCTCAATTAGAACAACAAATTCATACTCAACATTCACTTCAGGGTTTTGAATCCTCATTTCCATCATTATGAGACTGATTGCCATCTTATCCTGAGCATCAATCCCAAGAACTTGGAACAAATCAAAATAAGTTATTTTAAAATAGACTTGAAAGTCTTCGATAGCAAATGGCTCATTGTTGGAAGGGGAAATAGGTATCCTTTTATTGTTTGTACCCCTTTTCATGTGCAGATGAAGTTCATTACTCTTATAGGTTTTTCTAAATCTCATATAGTCTTTCTCACTTTTATCTAGGTTAATCTTGGTGATGGATTGCTTATTCAACATGAAACACTCTATAATTTTTTCTTTAGTCAATACCACTAATGGTGAGTTATATGGCATTCTTACATTCCTAGTAGCTAGGTGGTAATGGTGTGCTAGTACTTTATTAAACTCAACATCTATGAATACATTTAGGACTATTAGTTTGGCCAAGTTTAAGGCCCTAGGATTTGAAATTGGAATCTTACCATCTCTTTTATCATAGAAGTACCAAAATAAATCCCACCTTGATATAGGAATAATTGGGTCTCTACATCTATGAACTACATCTCTAAACACCTTTTTGAATCCCTTGTTTGTTGAATTAAGTAACACATCAAGTATGGACTATGTTAAATTTCTCATTTTTGTTTTAGAGGTTGTGGCTTCTTCCTTCTTACTCACACGTTCACTTCTTTTTGGTGGCATGATGAAGAATTTACTCCTACTTGATTTCTTATACACTTTCTATAGAGGTTTTCTATGAACTTACTTGATGAAATAATAACTACAAAGTTTCCTCCTTGAACTCCCTTACCTTGGATATGCTGAGCTATGTGAATGATTGAACAAATGGCATCAACTCCCAAGTATATTTGTTTCTAAACTTGGTCACATCTCTATTAATGTCAATTCATGCAAAATATTTCATAATATATCCATATTTTGAGTTTCCAATACATGCCTTTGATCATGGGAAATTGAATGGTTCATGTTTAGAGGTGTAATTAAATGGTTCGTGCTTTCATAGCTTGTACCACAGTACCACTCTATCATATCAAGAATATTGTGGGGGTAGTGTTATAGTAGAGTTAGCATCTTAATCTCCCCACTATATCACATAATTTCACTTTGCTTACTATGGGACAGTGGGTCAGACAGTCACATACCACCACCCCACACACACCTTTTTGGACTCCCATGGGATGGTGGGTTAATTATAGTGATTGGGTTATTGTTCACTGCCATACCATAGTGTTACTATTTACCCCTTATGGGGCTACAATTTACTTTAGTTATTACCATGTTCTCATTTCCACCCTGTCATACTCATATTTGGTTGTCATGGTATTGTGGTAAGCATTTGTAAATTGATCTATATGTCCCACCATCTTGTGCATACCTCTATTAACTACTGTAGTAGTGTGGTATTGGATTTTTAATGTATTTTAGGTGGGAATATAGGGGTATATTATGAATGCAATATTTTAGATATAATTTTATTGAAAAGATTGAACAATTTTCTAATTTTGTATTCTCTTAGTTTTAGTTTTCAATGTCATTTAGACCTAAGAGATCATTTATTTATTTGTAATGAGGAGGCTTAGTCAGGTAGAGAGATTTTTAGCATAGGAATAAGGGCTTTAGTCATTGGGGTCAAGGCTAGTTATGATAATGAATCTAGGTAAATTTTGGAGGTTCTAACATAGGGATTATCATTTTAAAAAAAAATTCGTAAGTATGGAACCCTTTTAACTTGAGGATTTTTGTCTTATAATTCATCGTTGGCCTCTTGTTCCAGTTTTAGTATTTTAAAGTTAACTCACTAAAAGTTGATGAAGAGATTTAAGTCAGGTGGTTAATTGACTAGCACCTTTGCCATTTATGTCAAAAGGGGAGAATTGAAGAAGTAAAACATAGCATGATGCAAAATAGTATGAAAATCCTAAAGTCAGGGGAAGCATAACATTAAGGGGGAGCATGATAGGAAATTCTACTTGTCTTTTCACATGAATTGTTTAATAGTATAGGTTAAATATTTTGTTCACCCAATGTTAAGATATTTATATGTATTATTAAATCATAGATGTTCATTAATTTTTCCTTCACACAAGCATATTCAATGCATGTGGAGGCTAGAAGCTATATTACAAACTAAAGCTATCCAAATATCAGAGAAATGACTATAATTTATTGCTAATATTTTAAAGATTTGTTTAATTTCATAGGTATCTTGCTAAATTATTTGATACCTTTAGACCTTGCTTGCTTCTTTTCACATATAATAGTTTTAGATGAGTTAGAAAAGTCTAGTAGCTAGAAAACATATAGGACATACAAGAAATTATATTATACCTAAACAAAATTAATTTCAACCAAAGTAAGAAAACTAAAAAGAATGGTTAAACCTAAATTTAAATGCACTTCAAATCAATAGTGAACATCTCAAGTTTTGTATACAATGTACCAATAGAATAATGATTATTACATTCATAAATGTATTAGTAAAACAACAATGAAAAAGCACACCTATACTCAGATCTTTATTACATTCATTAATAAATTACATAATACATATAACCAAAGTTTAGGTGACAAGATAAGAAGTTAAGGTGACAGTCTAGTTAAGGTGACTAAACATGATCATAATCATATGCTTTGCTAGCAAGATCAGAATCCTAATCACTCATGCCTCCATCTACTTGATTTTCTTCCTCATCCTCATCTGTGACATGCAATACATTCTCTCTCCTAATGTATTCATTGGTAGTAAAAATATCTTCTTCAAACTCTCCATCATCATCTTCATATACTTATTTGAATGTTTATTTTAAATTAACATATTGCCCATCTGGCATTATATCAATAACTTCCATGAATTTTAATTTTGAATGAGACTCTATTTGAATGACATACGACCATCCGAGGCTTCTTACATCATCAATTAGAAATGATTAGTTAATTTTAAGAGGGGAAACATATGGATCATCCATCTTTGAAAGAAAAAGAGGATACCCTAATGATTAGGGGTGAATCTATTGATTCAAAAGCTATAGTAGAGGAATGATTTATTTTAAGAATCTATTGATATAGGTTTCCCATAGCAACTGTAGGCTTTAACCTATAGGTTTCCAACAGAAACTACCAAGATATAGGATTTCCACCTATAGGTTGCCCATATCAACTATATGTTTTCACCTATAGTTTTCCCATAACAACTATAGGTTTTCACCTATAAGTTGCCCATAGAAACTACAAACTTTTACCTACAAGAGCCCACAACCACTACCCAGAACTAACTATTGCTATGATAATAAGTAATTGGTTTTTAAGGATACATCCAACTGTCTTAGAAACAAAGTAAATGATTGAAGATTATATCCTCTATAGAAGTTTTATGGATCCCTCACATGCATATAAACTTGGATGTCCTACCAAAAGATGAATAAGATAAGGATAATGGAAAGGAGAAAAATAAGAAAAATAAAAAAACAAAATATATTGTCCTTTACCTAGTTAGGGATAAAAACAAGTAATTTTAAGTTACTAACCACCTAAAGGTTGAATGGGTTAGTTGAAAAGTATTTGTACCTTTCCTAGTTTAGTGTTTTTGGTTGGAGATAATAAACTACCTTATGTATTTAATGGCATAATCTAGATTAGATTAATGATAATGGTATTGTAGAGAGTAATTGCATTCTAATTTTTGAAATATTAATCTACTGTATCAATCTTTAATTGCTATAGATCTAAGTAATGAAAAGGTTTACCTTGTAATAAGATTTTATAAGTCTATTAGAGAAGGATTTGAACTTAGTTCTGAATGAGGAGGGCCCCCTCAGAAGGATTTTCAGTGAAGATCCTAACCCTTCTTAGATTAAAGTGTGATGTGTGAGTTGATTTCATTATTAGTTTGATTATATAAACTATGATGCATGTGTGACTCATTCTCTTCAGCACTTACCCAAAATTTAGAGCACTTCATAGAATTTGGATACAGAGCACTTTATAGAATTAGAATTAAAGCACTCTAAAAGATACATAGCACTCTACAATAATTCAAATTCAAGAAATATAGCTAGGCATAACTCTATAAAATCAAATGTCCTACCTCTACATAAATCTCTATAGTCAGTTTTGTGTATTTTTTACTTGTATGATTCTTAGATATCAATGAATAATTAGCAAGAAACATAACAACTACTCTGCCCTCATTTTGTTGCCCATTTAAAAGAGACAAAGATTAAAAGTATATGTTGTAAACTATTTATTACTAGCACCTCACCATTTATATTTCTAATATAAAAAAGATCCATTGTAGTTAAAAAAACAATAATGGTCAAATTGTAATACATAAAGATAAGGAAACTTTGGGGGTGTTGGTATACTATTTGTTTGCATTTATAGGAGCATGTTGTAATTCTGAAAATATTGTTGATCATGTAGACTTATGTTTAGTTTACATGTCATCTACGATATGCATAAAGGAAGACCATGATGACTGGAAATAAACAAATTTTAGTTTTATACATGTTTTATTGAGGGCTTTCCTTATCTAGATGATAATTTAAAAAATGCTTTAGCAATGAAACATAGAATTTATGCTTGTTATATTTATGAACCATAATCATTTAAACATATGGCAATGTTCTTATTGTTAATGAATACACAAACACTAACAACAGGGTAATGAATTCTTTGTTATAACTTTGAGCATTACTTACTAGCATTAATTATTAACATGTTGAGATAAGATGACTTTCTCTAATAATTAATATACTCCCATGCATGGACATATAGTATCAGCTAAAGTAGCTTGGTGACCACATTGATTTGATGAACTAGCATAACTTTCAACTATGCCATATGAGACCATCTTCTAGGATTCCATGCAATTGATAGATTAAGCTTGCATATAATGCTACCCAAGCATTGAAGTCTATGATAAGGACTTGATCCCATGGTTTAATGGAAAATTGATCAAAGGAATTGAAATTTGGATTACATGTTACAATTTTAATTCCCATAAGCTCCAAAATGTATAAAGGAAACTAATGAAAAATAGTTTGCTAAAATTAAAATTGCTTGTATGGTTCTAGTACTCAGTTGCCTATGTAACTATTGTAAGTTACACCAACCAATAACAAACTAATTATGATGTACATGCACTACCCATGGAATGAATACTTAGTGAAAATGAGCCTTAGGGATTATGTTGGTGAATTGGTTACAAAATTAGAAATTAATACCATAGCCATGCATGATAACATGGAACACAAATAGACAACTTCAAGATATGGTCACTAAATTTTATTGATTATATAATGAATAAAATCATCCAATTATTTCACAATCTCAAGAACACTAAATTTTAATATGGTAGTCAATGTATTATGAAAAGATACCCTCCTATTTATGTAACTCATCTCTTATAATACACTAATTTTATTCTTCTAGCTAGATACAGGTACCAATCAGAATGTTATAGAATTTGTGTTTAATGTAATGAGGGTTTTAAATTCCCTTTGAATTCACTATAGAGAGCCTCACTAAAATTAAATTCATTGCATCAAACTTTAAATTCCTTGCCTACCTTTTTAAAAGTCTCCAGGTCCTCTCCAAACAAGCTTTATCTCCCATTTAAGTAGTTGCTATACTTATATGCTAAAACCCAAAATGCCTCATGCCATCAAATTGGAACATAAACCCTCTTTGGTCAGCTCTAAATCCACTAATAATTAACAAACCCTCCTATTTGTAGAGGTACATTGCACAAATAATGCCAATTGTACTTCCCACTCCCCCATTGAGTTACCTCTACCAATTTTGGCACTCTAGTACTATACTCCCCACTCCCACCAATAATTTCCCAATTCACTATTAACCCGATGTGCGAAATACAACCCACTCCCACCAATAATTTCCCAATTAAAAATATATTTTTAATTACTCACTTTAATATCAAATTGTCTAATTTTTATTTATGTGACTAATTATTTAGTCATTTTTATTTGTGTGACTAATTATTTAGTTGTATTTTTTACTTGATGATCAAATTAGTTGATTATAGATGCATTGCAAAAAATTAGTAGGATTTATTCATTTTTAGTTGTCGTGACTAAATTTTTAGTCATATAGTCATTTATTTACCAAATTCTACTAGTGACATTCTCCTCCACTACTTGTGGTTTCCATAATTGATTAGATTCTCTTAGTGTGTTGTGTTACCATTATGGAATTAAGAGTTTTGAAACAAGTTTTAATATTAAGTGATGAAATTTTATTGGATGGGTTGAAATTAACAAATACACATTTTAAGTGCTTATCTTGTAATAAAGTTTGCTCATAAAATTATATTTTTAGAAAAAGATATATGGTATAATAATGTTGGTCATATTTTAACTTGTAACATTTTATTTTCTTAAAATTAGATTTTTAATAAAATTAAATATGTTGTAATAATGTTTTTTTGGTAAATTCTATAATTTGAAGAAATGTGGAAGCATTTTTAAAAATTTCAAGTAGTTATTTCTATTTGGAGTATGTTAGTCAGATGCTTTGATAGTTATACCATCAAGCCAAACATTTTTAGTTTTATGAGTTTTATGTTATCAAGAAGCGGCCCAAAAACCTTGATATCGATCAAATAAATTTAAAAAAAAAATGTTAGCTAATTTTTTTTTTAAATGGAATAATTTCTAAGTGATAGTCAAATGGATGTCAAACTTAAGGTTGGAATTGAATAAATATAACTTCTAGCATGCATCTAAATTCAACTAAGCACAAGAGTGTTGTATCCTATGAGTAATCTCATCGAACATAATTCAAAATCATTGATTCATATATGTAATGTTAATCTTCAACAAGTGTACAACACCCAATATGAACCATGATCAACATAATGAAAAATTCCATACCAACCATACATAAAACATTACACTCACATAATCTATGAATTCACGTCACCAAGTATTCAATTCTAGTATATAATAATAAATGACTCATGTTCATAATCATTTATGGCTTCATTATATAACTGATAATTTGTACATTTATAAATATTTAAGTAACAATATGGATTAATAGCTATTAACAATCAAGATTGACATAATAAGATTATTTCTAGAGATAATGAGAACAAAGTCCAATAACTGGAACATCCAATTATAAGGCTAAATATACATTCTTTCCACCATAATATGTAAATATATAAGTGTATGAATTTAACCAAGATTCTTTAATATATTTTCTAGCTCAAATTAAACTTATTACAACTTCATACATAATTCATAACCATAAATAATCCATTATGTTATCCCAATGAGTAGACAATAACATAAAATGATCAAGCATAACATTCTACATTAAAAGTTATAATTATAGTTTCAAAATAAGAAATAGAACCCAACATATATGTATATCAAGGAAATAATCATAGTTGGCTAAATTCACAAGAACCAAGCTACCATCATCAATAATGCTTAGAATATCATCATCATATGCAATAACATCTATTTTCAACATAATAAATCTACAAGGCTATAGAAGGTAATAATATGGAACCAAAACATAAAATAGATAATCAACTAAAATCCAACATGCCAACATCATACATCAATAGGAATGAAAAGAGACAAACTATCATATTCAAGTCGAGGTGCATACATGAAAGAGGATGCATACAATGAGGAGAACACCTCTCAAAACTAACCCTATGATCCCAACCATCAGTGCCCCTTACCACCATAACTATTAGCTTGGTGGAGGGTTTTGGTAATTAGGTAATCAAGTGAGGTAAGAGGTATATAAAATATATTGAGACACCAATAAAGACTTATAAAAATAATCAACAATGGATGAGAGAGACAATGCAGTCAACATATAACCATAACACTCAATTGAACCAATTAGCTTGAGTAATTCCTAAGGCATACTTTAGATATTTATGGAAGATGATTTACACTATAAATAAAGATTTATTATATCTCATTATTCAATCAGAAGGTTTAGCCAAAGTCCATTACTCAACCCAAGAGTCTTATCTCAGTGTAAATGGTTAAACGTAAAAGTTCCATGTACAACAACCAAATCAACTTGATTGAGTCAAAAAAGGGAATATATATCATTCCTTAATAGAAAATAATTTGGATTGGCTTAAAAATCATAACCTTATACAAATAAAATTCAATCTCTTTGAATATTTCAACAATTTTAAAACCAAAATAATAAGGTAGCCTCATTGAATCATAATAGAAATAAATAATCATAATTTAAGAATGATAAATTTAGCCCAACTAGTTTTGGAGAAAAACCCACTCTAACACTAAAGAAAAATTGAGGTTTACAATCAACATGGATAATCAATTTTATTATAAGTCAAACTTAAAATATGAGAAGGAGATATGCCTAGTAGAGGATTTGTAGTCAAGATGAAAGCCAAGGGTTATAGGAGCATGAATAGAATCATTTATCAAGAAGATGTCAAACCTTTAAAAAGCCACCATTATTTTTATGTGATATATAGAATAATAAGTGTGAATAAAATCATATAAAGAGGATGGCATAAAATTCTTAGATAAACCATTCTTTGTATACATAAAATATCTAAATAAAACAATATAAAAAGATAACAAGCCCATATTAAAAAACCTAAAAAGGGGTGTTGAACTTGGATCTATTAACTATGCATGAGGTTACATAAACTATCTAGCAGACTTTAAAAATAATTCAAAAATTAACAGGTCTAATAAAATTTTGTAACATCCAACAAAATAAAAATAGTTCTAATATCTAGCTACCCATTGTAGATCCATATGGTTTCCATAGAAGGATTAATACAACAAAAACCACATTCACATTATAAAATCATATGTAAAATTACCCAAAGAAGTTGTATGCTACCAAGGTATAAATTAGGGGTTTTGAGGATGAAATCATGGCTTATTTTGGACATCATTCTATTCATGCCTAGTCTTCCCATCTAGCCAAGTGTTCCCTTCCCATGACTACCAATAATTTTTTTCTTTTCCCCATCCCCTGCATGACCTCCCCTAGGTTTTTGACCTAGCATGCCACTATTTACAGAGTAATGAGAAATCCAAAAAAAAAAAATTCAATACATAATATCCCCCAAAAAAATAAGGTTCCCCCAACTAATAATAGATCTGAACCAAAAAACTATAGTACAAAAATCTACGATAAAAAAAAGTTCAATCCAACATCTGATCTTGCATCAAAGAGGAAAACATAGTCTCCTATATACATTTACTATTGTTTTTGAACTAGAGTATACAGGGCATTCTGCCATTACTATGGATTAGGAATAGAATAAAATGTTTCCTTCTTGTTTTAATTTGTTTTCTAGCATAGGCATTCTAAGAACTCTTTTCAACCCAATTGTAGCCTCCCACACCTAGTGCCACTCTTGCGGTTATGACTCCTCCATCTGTATTTCCCAAAATGGGTGAAATATCAAGAGCATCTCACCTTAATTCAACACAACCCCCAACCCACAAGGGAAGCTAGTAATAAAAAATAAATTTTCTTTCTCATACCTGAGTCAATCCCTCACTCCATCGCTTCTTCTATAAGCCAATGAAATAAAATAATAATAAAATAAAAATAACAATCTTATCCCAAAAGCTTCCATCCATCCACTAAAGTCAATAAATCCATAAAATAATGTATGTTAACAAAATCAATAATTAGATTATTATTAATAATAAAATAAAATCATTGAAATAAAAAATAATTGACAAACTCATTAAATTAATTATTATTAAAAATAAACAGTGAAATATTTAGAAATAGAAATAACAAAAATAATAATAATCAATGAAGATCATTAAAATAATAATTAGCCAAAAATCATAAATTGATTGTTAATAATATTAACAAAAATCAAAATCCTTAACATAATAAAAATTGTTAAAAATCATTAAAATGATAAAGATCATATAAATCATAATATCGAACAAAGCCCTTGGTAGTCAATTATCCAAAAAGGGGTTTCTAAAACATTCACCAAGATCAAGAGACCCAAAATGGTCTAAGCAAACCCATAGTATAATAAGTTAATAAGATAGGCCACCTCCTTATGGATTAATTAACAAGTGTTCATGACACCTAGGGAGGATAACCAAACATGAAGATAAAACCTCAAGCACACAAGGAATAGACAAGAGAAAACAATGATGCCAAAGCTTGATACTCTAGTAGGGAAGAAGAACAAAACATATACTCTCAAGATAGGGTGGGGACAATAAAATATGAAAAACAATAATGTAGTAGAATCATCAAACTATGATGGCTCGGTATCACATAATACATGATATACATAACAAAGTGACATTTTGACTACTCAATCACTTGTAAGTATACCTGAGATGTCCAAACCCACCATCGAGTCTAGCTCATTGCCTAGTGCATGCATCTACCAAATAAGACATTAGCAATACCTGAATGATGTCAATATAATTATAATAATTCATAACAAATCATTAGACATGAAATAATAAATTAAGTATAATCATCTGTAGCTATAAAGGGACCAAAGTCAATACTAATGATTGTGAACCTGAGCATGCCTTGTGAACATAACTAATAACTGTAAGAGAAAACAATATCAATTTGTATCTAATAAAATATGATATATCAATAACATATAGTAATGTAACTAATTATAGTGACATATATAGTAGGATAAAATGAATCTAGTGTGAGTGTCAACCATGACAAGGAATAATCATAACAACTACCAAAAGTATCTATCATCTTATCTATCTGAAATAGGACTGACATCAATATTTGTTTATCCAAGTACTATAAAAATATGCTTAAGCAAGTCATAATCTAGTATATGTAAGGGGCCACTAAGTTAGTTTTTGACATTATCCTCTCCCTAAAGAGGAGCCATCCTGATGACTATCAATAGTCAAGAATAAAATTCTTTGGTGATGTCTAACTAAACCAATTTTCACTACTTCATAATACCTCTACACATTGAAGGGTCACACTGCCTTAGCCTTATCTTGCTGACATTCCTATTTTATATCACTTGGACAGTCACATTCATTAACACATTAGGCCAATTAATGGATTTATTCCTTCCTTCATGTGTCCTTTATGACACTAATATGGTAGAATGATACTTATGCAACACAATACAATGGAATATTCCACACACAAATCCCAACATGGAACTTTTCCAATCTCATGCCATAAAAGGCCATCAATAACACTATAATCCACTAAAACTAACTACAAATATGTTCATCAAACAAAATATACCTATAAAAAGCAACAAAATTTCATGGCCACATAAGTTAATTTTGATACAGTACAACTATTTTAACTATTCCAGCCACTTATGAAGGTGATAATTAACATCACACGCATACAATGATCCAAAACACAACTTACACATACCTTAATATGATTTCTAGAAAGGGTGCTAATGACACTCCCAAGTAGGAAAATACAACTAAAGAACCATGAGTCATAAATTTATGTCTAACCAAATTAAAAATGTGAATATAAAAATTTACTAGGGTCATAACCACTTTTGTCAACACACACAAATCTACAACATGAGGTCAAAAATTATAATAATGTAATCCCACCAGATTACAATCAAAATTACATATAAAGAGTGGAAATGTTCCACTAAAAACATTATGACACATGCGTAAACTTAAGAAAATTCAATATAGAATGTCCTTACACAAAATTAGTAATCCATACTATGATGGTTAATCTAATCCATCATCAACTATCCATGGGTTAGTGCAACATCCTTTACCAATCACACTAAACATATGAGAAGCCATACCAGGCATCACATGCAACCTGAAGTCTTAAAACATGTTATCTAACATATGTGAGCTCACACAATGGTCCAAGGATACCCATTTCACCATCCAAAATTAGCCATTTGAGGGCATAACCCAACTTCTATCACTTTATCCAAGAGTCAAGTGGGTACCTAGGATTTTAAATACCACTTGATCAGGGCTTTGTTTTACTCTTTTAGAGAATAAAATCATAATACATTCTAATTATGATTTGAAAAAAAAATATACATATTCATCCTAGAATATTTATAACAACTATAATAAAATAACACTTGAATTATAACATGTTTGCACCTACAGGCCAACACATGCATGCATCCCAGTAAGTACCACCTTTCTAATTTTGCATCAATATCTAATTTATAGGACTAGTTAGTGCTTCACAAGGTTTAAATAATAAAATTTCACAATGGTTGATTTTACCACAACCATCAAGAGGTAGTTAAAATAATTCTAGATCCATAAAGAAACCATTATGCACTAGCATTCCATGACCAACTCATGACACATGTGGTGCACACTCTAAACTAATTAGGTGGAAAATTGTATAAAGGGTAAAAGTGGATTTTTAGTCTATGAGAGACTCCACTTACTAGCCCATACCTAGTCAAAATCATTATAGATGTAGTGCATCTCTACCCTCAACATCATACCTACACCAATACTCAATACTAGAGTAGTGATGCAGGATTACACCATACACCACAACATTATAACTTGGAAAATTCAATCAATAAAAGTTGGTTTCAAGAGGGAAAACTTATCACATGAGTGACATATGGACACAATAACACATACCAATATATTAACAACACAAGGTCACATTTAATCCCAAGTATGTACACCAAATACTCATACAACAATTTTTAAAACATAAGTCAAAATAAGGTTTACATGGTTGATTTCAGGAGTGGGATATCCCTTACAAAAGTGATTTACCATCATTCAAACATTCAACCATTAACAACATACAATCATGTATATCAAAATCTCACATAATAATGTTGATATCAATAAGAAAAGTGAAAATAAAAAAAGTTAACTACATCTACAAAGTATAGTAAAGATACAAATTTACACGATTTAACATAATCATCAAAATGTAATAGTTTACAAGCCACATAATAGTTTTCCATACAAAGAGGAACTATTGACCAATTTTGACTTTTAGGTCAAAATAGGGCACCCCTAGTAAAAAATTAATTTTTAGGCATATAAAGGGGTATAATATATTTTTATAAGTTGTTTCATAGGTCAATTAATGTCAATTGATGTTATAATAACTTTGGTCATTAGTTCTCTAGTTCAATTTATCATTTTGAGTCATTTTAAGGGGTCTAAATAGTGAATTTAATGATTTTTATAGGTTTCTTGGGAAATGTTCAAGTTTCAATGTGTGATTTCATTCCCCATGTGTCCATAAAGGTCTTAAAATAACTAAAAAAATTGAAAAGTTTTAGGTTAATAAAAAGAAAGCTATTTTTCCTAAAGAAAAGGAAGAAAATGACACATGTATGGCTCCTTGGGAAGCATGACACATGTGAGGAGGCCATAGAATGTCTTTATATATTAATAAATCTCATATCTATATTTGAGTTTATCTAGAGGTGCCAAGTTTGGCCAAAAACCATTCAAATCCCTTCTTTCTCTTTTTGGTAGACTGAAGTGACTTACAAGTTTTTGCTTGGTATGGATAACATAGAGGGTTTCAAGAAAAATGCTCCTAAGGGAACATTATTCACTCAAAAGAATTAAAATACATATAATAATTTTAAGGAATGGTTTTTTGTGCTTCATGAATTTTTTTTTTGAAGTTGAGCTTCCAAAACTGCATATTTATCTATGCACCCTATCGGTTTTATCTTGGTTTGAACAACTCCGTACAAACCAATCGCTCATATTTAATACATATTTTTTTATATATGTACTATAATTTATTCAATTCTTGGTTTCACATTTCCATACTAGTCTCTTCTAGGTGAAATGGGCAGTTTTCATAATTTTCAATAAATTTGTGTTTCTCCATAGATTCAAAAGGTTGGGTTAAGTTCATCGAAATGTTTTAAAAGTGATCTTGATCCTATCTCACCTTCAAATCTCATTCCTGAATTTCACATCCTTCTTAAATTTTTAATAATTATCACACATGTAATCAATTTGCCTTATGACTGTATTAGACAAACTAGAGGTGGTTGTAAGGAAGTTTTCATGTTGGAGAAGATAAATTATATTTAGTTTGAAGTGTTTTTTGATGATGATCATGAATATGAATGTTTACAAGTGCATTTGAAGTGTTTTTAGAGCATTTCCACAAACATGTTTTGCTTTAACTTTATACACTACCTATACAATAGTCCATGTACACCTACAAGAGATATTGCTAATGTCACAAGGAGAAGTGGGAAAATTGAAATATATTTTAACCTTACAAGAATGTTAAGAGTCCATTTTAATGAATTGTGAATGTTTGAACTGATCATAAACCTTTTAGCTTATACACTATCCAAATGTGTTCATCAATTATAGGCATGGAAATGGACACCTACATGTGTCATCAGAGGGCTATGAGTTCAAAATAGAGTGTTGAAATTTGAGTTGAAACCCCTTATCAAGATCCCAACATGTTGAAAGGGTTTAGGCATGCACATTTGACATGCTAGGAGGACAAATTGGAATGATAAAACATTATATATATATATATATATATATATATATATATATATATATATATATATATATATATATATATGTATAGGGTCTTTCTTCCCTAAAAGTGCTAAATAAAGGTCAGGGGGTTTTTGGTGACCTTCCAAAACTTGTTTCCCAAAGGTTTCAAGGTGCATAAAAAGGTGAACCATATAGCCTTGTCATGTGACAAGAAAATTTCCAAATTTGAGGGGGAAAAGGTTAATACAAGATGATGTTTGAAAGCACAAAATATACCTGACAACACAATAAAACCATGCAATTTGATCTATAGGTCTCAAGGAGATAATGACCCATTTGTTGCTTTGAGGAAAAATATGGAACATTCACACTTGACTAGGTGGTTAGGTGAGTTGATTGACATAAAAATAACCTAAATGACTATCCATGAGGTTAATAAGAGGTTATATGACCTCCTTTAGACACTCTTAATCCATACATATTCATGTGAATGACTTATAGATAGTGGTAAAAGATGTCTCAGTTTGAAAGACAACGAGTAGCATTGATGCGTTGGTGGTGATTGGAAACATCCAAAGTAAGTCAAAATATGACATGTGATTGATAGCCTTATTGTATTTCAAAATAAGATTTTACACAACATAAAAAATATTAACCTACATCAAGGTTAAAATGGAATGTCTTAGTCTAATCAAGCAAGAACTTAGTTTTGGGGTAAAGTGTGTTAGTATAACTAATGGGAAACTAATATTACTTATAAAGTGAATGACCACCTAGGTTGATATATTGGTGACCTCATGAGATTTTAAAACTCATAGAGACCTCTTAAAAGGACCTAAAATTACCTATAGGATCCCTAAACTATGTTGTCTCAATTAGGCAGAGCTTGACAAATAGTGTCTCAATCAAAGGAGGAAAGATACATAGTCACGAGACCAAAGGATATGAGGTAAGAGGATAGAATTTGAAGTGAGATTAAATAGTAAAAAAATATTAATAATGAACATAAGGATATAATTATTCCAACACATTAGTTTATAAGGAAAATAATGAGCTTTCAATCATGCAAACATAGTCCACTTCTATACACCCCTGTAATGTCTTTATATGACCAGTCTATCATGGAAATTGGGAAGGTTTGGTGGTCTAGACTTATCATAAAGAGATAGAATTTGGTACAAGTAATCCTTATATATTTAAGGATATTATAAAATTATTTTTTTATATATAAAAATATGGGAAGTACCCCCTATTTTATCTTAGACAGGGGGTACTTCCCCTTAGACATAGACATGTAATTTGGAAAGAGGACCCAAAAGAGATGAACTAGGAGTATGGGAGGATTTTTAAAATGGATTTTTAAGTTGGATAGAACCTATGCATCATTTAAAAAATCTTACATAGGTATAGAGCCATACAAGGTGCTCTAGAACCCAAGAGTTATAGTCAAACATAATAGGTAGGGTTAAAGCCTATACCTTGAATGAGCAGTCACCTCCACTTCTAGTATAAAGTAAGAATGTAAATGGTTGGTAACATGCTTAGAAGGTCATAAATGATGTGTCTAAGCTATTTAAGGCCAAGTAAAACCATTATAATCCACTTTAGGCTATGTCCAAAGGGGGTTATCTTCATTTATAGCTTTGGATATGATTTGAAAATTATTGAATCATGTTTATGGGGACCATATAGAGGTTTAAAAGACCTTAAAGTGAAAATAAAACATCAAGAAATCCCTTTTTGATCTCAAAACTAACTTAGCATGCAAGAAAACAAGAAGACAAGCTCGAGTGGCCATCTTCAATTGCTCATATCTTTCATGAAGTTATGAATGGGAGAAAAAGGAGTTATGGAGTGTTATAAGGGGTCTCATAGGAAATATTTGTGTAAATTATTCTCAATTTGGATGTCCCAACTTTATGAACAATCATTAAGACCAAAAATAGGCCTAAAACCTTCCTAAACCCTTGCTAAGGACTAGTCTTGGAAAATTGAGTTGTAAATATAATATAAGGACATAGTTTGACTAGAATAGATATTGTAACCTGGAGAGTAATCCCTCAGGATACTCCAAACTATGATTAATTGTAGAGAATTATATATATGGGGGTATAAATAGACTTTTTTTTACTATTTTATGTGTTTTTAAGGATAAAATAGGGGTTATGAGGTTAAAAAAAGTTTGATTTAAATATTGAGACTTTTAATAACTCATAATATTAATTTAATGTCCTAAAAAAACTCATAAGTGCCTCAAACTAGTCTTTCAACTCAACCAGTCAAAACTAGCCTAATGCACAAGCTAAGGGGTGAAAATCTTCACTTGAACTAATTTTAAAGATTTAATTATGATTCCAAGGCAATGGAGGGACTTGAAACTTGTCAATAACTCCATAAAATGGATTTTCATGGAAAAATTAAGGCATTTTGGAGGCTCAGTGTGAAGGATGCATGGAAGGGTAGTTTTTTGGATAACAGATGATGATGCCTCAATTTAAAAGGTTTATAAAGGACCAAGAATATAACCAATACTTGGAAAGTAATTTATGATAGTCTACCATTAAATTATAATCATTTTGAATACTCCTCATTAGTTATAGGAAGTTTAAACTAGCCCAATCATGAAGGTAGTGTTTCTATGCAAAGAGAGGAGTTTCTTGCCACTTTTCTTCAAATTTGTGAGTTGGATTGACACTTGTTGATCCTATCCTTATATGGTTTGATCCATATCCTATTATAATTCATTTATAAATTATTTTATGAGCTTTAAAAGTGTCCTTGTGACCCTTAAACTTCTCTTTCTCTCTCTCTCTCTCTCTCTCTCTCTCTCTCTCTCTCTCTCTCTCTCTCTCTCTCTCTCTCTCTCTCTCTCTCTCTCTCTCTCTCTCTCTCTCACACACACACACACACACACACACACACACACACACACACACAAACTCTATAAGAGTTGGCCATTTTAGCATTGTATTGGATGGTCCACCTAGGTATGGTGATGACCTGATAATTTATATACCTTTTCCTAAATAAAATTACTAATTTTTACATCTAAATTATTTTTTACAAGTGTGATATACATGGATGATGAGTCTTGCTTAGTGATGGCCATGGATTCCTAGCATGTGGTCTCATTCTTTCACCTTGTTTTTAGCTAGACAAAATATATTTGTAGGGCATGTGAAGTGTTTTAAGAGATGTAAAATATTGAGTGAGTTATTATTTTCATTAGATCTATTGAATTCCTCTTGTCTAGTCCTCATATATTTTCATATCCATCCATGACCTCACAATGTAACATTGATGTGAGAAGAAGAAGATTGAAGGAATTTATGTTTGGTTTATATTTTGGTCTTAAGTGTAAGATGAAATTAGTTGGAAGTCATCAAATTTATTTGGTGTATCACCTCCTTATTTTAAATTTACTTTTAGTTATCTATCACCCCTTTCACCCCCCAAAAGTTAGTAGTAGTAGAAGTAGTCAAGTGGTACATCAAGGGAGCTAACCCTATCTAGAGACTCACCTCATTCCTTAGGATACCCACAAACCTAGACGTGATTCCATTGTGCCACTTAGATGAGGAGATATTTACATATACTCAAAGGGTGAAAATCCAAGTGACAAAAAGAACCATGTGAAATAGGTCACACATATATGACTCAAGTGAGCTAATAATTATGCAAACGTGCATTCACATAAAAATAATCAACACACATGATGGTGAAGCATGAGGGTCCATGACTCCCATTGGATCACTCAATGTATATATGCCATGTAAAGTACACCAATATACAACATTAAGTACAACATAATTAGTCTCAAGAACCTCAAATTACTATCACCTTATCTCAAGAAGGTTGTGTTTCAACAAATATCATAAAATATATCTCCATGAGTTTTTATAAATCTATAAATAATATTCACACATCATGGATAGATGGCTCATGATAACTAATAATAATAAGATATCCCTAAAAATCTATAACTTGCTCAAGTAATTTGATGAAACTCACCCCATCAAGCCCTACAGGCTTGGGCTGCACCCTTGAACCTTCCAAAATACTATACCTCGGCATCATCGAATGGTTTTCTCATGGAAGTTATCAATGACCACCAAGGCATTGTCTCATAATTCCAACAATAAGCTTATATCACAATTCTTCCAATTAACTTAATCCAACAAGTCAAAGGTTAAATGGTTATGCTTACATTGACATAACATTAGTTTTGGGAAAGGGTGGGCTTAGACAAGGCACAAGGTGTATGATATATCACTACCATGGGAACTATAATTTCCCATAATCAGCAAGTTTGATTGAACTCATAATAAACATCCTCATGGATATATGACATACATACATACATACATACATACATACATATACATACATACATAAATATATATATATATATATATATATATATATATATATATATATATATATATCATAATAAACATCCCCATGGGTGTTAAAATATAAAAAAACACGAATTAAGAAACCTTGTGGATGCATAATTAATCCTAGATTAACTTAAACATCCCCATGGACATAAAACATATGCATGGTTATCATAACATCCTCATGGAAATCAACCTATCCATGATCAAAATAACCATCACAGATGCAAAACATATACATGATCAAAATAAAATCATAGATGCTAAACATATCCATAATTGAAACAACATCCTAGATGTAAAACATGATCGAAATAAAAATTCCACACACTAATTAACTTTTAGCATTTTGAATTTATGAATCCACATGCTTTTAAATTTAACTCAAAACATGACAAAAACATAAAAATGATCAATCTCTAATTTTATCTCAGATGCTCCCTCATAGGTGTAGATCCCAAGCCTTCCTAATTTAACCTAGTTAATTAGATACTCTCACCTGATACAACCCTCCATTTTTAAGCCTAACTATTGATCTTCTCAAGGTCATAATGTTCTAATCATCTAATTATGACTTTCCCATATAAGTCAATCAATAGATACCAAACATCATTTCCTCAATTCTAAGGGCAAAGTAGTTATAACCAGTCTCCCATCAACTTGCCCATACAAGTCAAAAATTAACAGGTGATTCTTGCCTTGACATAAATTGATTAGGGAAGGACTAAACCAAGCAAGGTTATGGGTGAGCATCAAAATTAATTTTATAAATTTACCAATTTTTGCACACACATACATTCCATAATGCAAGAATTTCTAGTAGTTTAGGCTTGCATAAAAAAACATTAATTTAATTCACCAAAAAGCTAAGTGCCTTTATAAGGGTCATAACATAACCTTCTCAAAGCATATAAAACATATATGTATCCACACGATGTGTATAATTCCCAACATGGTTTAGTATGCATTCAATCATACAATGTGTTAATTCAATCTCAGTAAGGCAACATAACCATACAAGCATTATTCAACCATATAAAGGCATACACAATGTGTTAATTCAATCTTAGTAAGGCAACATAACCATACAAGCATTATTCAACCATATAAAGGCATACACATACATTCTGATATAAAATGAGCCTCCATAAAGATATGTACATCTACATTATGTAAATTTCATCCACTCAAAATTATACTATGCAAACACAACCCCTTACAAAGGTATGAACAAACACATAAATTCTAAACCAAAATTTCCAAGTATATGCTAAAATCAATTTAATATGTCCAAAACTCATCCAAAACCCTTCAAGAACAAGATATGATACCAAATGAAATAACCCCCAATTTATTTTTGGAATTACCTTTAGAGTACATAATGGAACATAATTTAGGGCTCACTGCTTAAATTTCATGCATCATAATGCATCTGATCAAACAATCAAATAAAAAAGTACCAAGAACTAACAAACCACATCCTAATTATCCTAATGGATAATGTTATAATCAACTAGAATGAAATTAAGCACATCCAAGAATGTTTGGTTAGACAGTTTATATATATGAAAACAAAATATAATAGAAGTACAGTACTTAAGCACAAAGATCCAAATGACAAAACATAAAGATTTAACTCACTAACTTGTTTAGGCAAGTCTTATCACATCATGAGATTAGGGAGTGGAGATTTATAATCCACTTCTAAATCTAACATGACAAGGCTATTGAGTTACCATAGATTTTTGGGATCTACCCAAATAAAGGATCAACAATTATACCACCCACATTGGATCACTATAATGTGATCCAAAGTTCCTGTGAGTCATTGCACCACTATTTATTTACTTGAATAAGTGACATCTAGGATATAACTCCATAATGAAAAAATTTTATCACTAAATTAGATGAGTTACAATATACTTAACTCAAGGTGGATGACATCACACATGTGAACATCCTAATGAAAAAACATACAGATAGAATTAGAAGATTAATTACTTCTCAAGATATAGGGCTATCATCCTGTAAGTCAACCAAGGAGTCTTACACCTAAATGTTGCTTACATGTCCTATGGTTATAATGTCAAGTTATTTTATAAAACATAGGCATTCATTCCATTTAATTTACATATGTATGTCCATGAAAATATACATTACTTAAATAATTTCAACTAATAACATGAGTGGCCAATAAGGAGATTTATGATTTAATAACTCGTTACTAAGGTGGACTATTAAAACATCGATCATAGTGTAACATTATGAATTCACACATGTTAATCCTCATCCCAATTCTAAGCTCATTTTCCATTCCAAGGGTTATTCACATTATAATAATCACAACACAAGGTATATCATGAAGTTCATTGTCAAGGTATGCTTATAATTTTTAAGCATTCATATCCACTATAATCAATGACTATATATTCTCATGAAAGCACTAATGAAAATATGACCATTCTTCCATTAATCAAAGGATTAATTTTAAACAATCGAACCATAATCTCTCTGAAACATGCCATAAATCTAAATCACTACAACATCTTTATTAGTACAATCGAAATCCATAATATAGGACCATATAAGAATAAAACTAATAAAGATATATTTCATTGATTAAGAAATAGAAATAAACTCTCTCAAATTGATACCCCCACATTATGGGAACCAATACTATAACAAAAACACATTTCTCTTTAACATTAAGAATTTTTTTTGCATAATTCAATTGCAATAATTTGGTATTTCCATAATTATAAACATTATATGAATCTTTTTTCAATTAGTAATGCCACAAATTAGCACTACCATGGATGAAAAGGATCTTTAAATAAATCTAAAATATAAAAATAGAGTAAACATTTACTAATATTTTACATCCCCTCACACAAGGATGTCACCAGTTAATAATTATAAATTTTGGCATGCATCTCAATTCAGTTAAGTGAAAGACTATTATATCCTATGAGTAAGCTCATCAAACATAATTTGAAATCATTGATTCATATGTGTATTTTAAATCTAAAACAAGTGTACAACACCCAACACTAACCATGCTCAACATAATGAAACATTACATACCAACCAAACATAAAGTATGACTCCCACATAATTCACATCACTAGGTATTAAATTCTAGTATACAATAATAAGTGACTCATGTTCATAATAATTTATAGCTACATGAGAAAACTAATAATTTATGTAATTATAAATATCTATGTAAAAATATGGAATATTAGCTATTGCCAATTGAGATCGACATAATAAGATTATTGCTAGAGGCAATGGGAACAAAATCTAATAAGTGGAATAGCCAAATACAAGGCTGAATATACATTATTTCTTCCATAATAGGTAAATATAAAAGTTTAGGAATTTAATTGAGATTATTAAATATATCTTCTATCTCAAATTGAACTTCTTACAACTTCATACATAACTCATAACCTCAGATAATACACTATGTGATCCCAATGAGTACACAATAACATAAAATAATCAAGCATAACATGCTACATTAAAGGTTACAAATATAGTTTAAAAATAGGAAATGGAACCCAACATATATGAATATCATAGAAATAATCATATTTGGCTAAATGCATAAGAACCAATCCACCATCATCAATAATTTCCTTTTTCAACATGATAAAACTAAAATTCTTCACAAGGTAATAAGATGGAACCACAACATAAAATGGGTAATCAAATACAATCTAACACACCAAAATCATATGCCAATAGGAATGCACAAGAGACACACTACCATATACAAGTCTAGGTGCATCTATTAAAGAGGATGAATACAATGAGGAGAGCACCACTAGAAACCAACTCTATGAGCCCAATCATCAATGGCCCTTACCACTCCAACCATTATCTTGGTGGATGGTGTTGGTAACCAAGTACTCAATTGAGGTAACATGTATACACAAGATATTAAGCCACCAATAAACACTTATAAAAAAAGTCAATAAAGGATTAGAGAAGTAATGTAGTCAACATAGAACCATAACACTCAATTGAACCAATTGTCTTGATTAATGCCCAAGGCATACTTTGGATCTTTATGGAAGATTATTTACATCATAAATAAAGATCTATTATATCCAATTATCCAACCAAGAAGTCTATCCAAAGTCCATTTCTCAGCCCAAGAGTCTTATTTGAGCGTAAAGTGTTAAACACAAAATTTCCACCCATAACTACTGAATCAACTGAATCAAGTCAAACATAGGGAATGCATATCATTCCTTAATATAAAATAATTAGGTTTGGCTTAAAAATCACAACCATGTACAACCAACATTCAATCTCTTTGAATATTTCAACAATTCTAAAACCAAAACAATAAGGTAGCCTCATTCAATCATAACAAAAAAAAAATTATAGTCCAAGATTGATAAATTCATCCCAATTGGTTTTGATGAAAAACCCACTCCAACACTATAAAAATACTAGTGTTTACAATCAACATGGATAATAAATTTTATTATAAGTCCAATTTTAAATCTCAAAGGAGATATGCATAGAAAAGGATATGGTGTTAAGATGGAAGCCAAGGGTTACATGAGCATGAATATAATCATATATCAACAAGATGTGAAAGCTCTAAAAAACTGCCATTATTTTCATATGATATCTAGCATAATAAGCATGGACAAAATCACGTAAATAAGATGGTATCAATGTATCAGATAAATCCATCCTTGTATATATAATATATCTAATAAAACATTATCAAAAGATAAAAATCCCATATTAACAAACCCAAAAAGGGGCGTTAAACCTGGTGCTGTTAGTTATGCATGATGCTACACAAAATATCTAGCAATCTTTAACAACACTTCAAAAGGAAATAGGGCCAATAAAATCTTATAGCACCCAACAAAAGAAAAATAGTTCTAATATCTAGTTACCCATTTAAAATTCGTATAGTTTATATAGAGGGATTAATATAAAAAAAACCTCATTCACATTATAAAATCGTATGTAAACATACTTGAATAAGTTATAGGTTTTCATGGTAAAAATTAGGGGTTTCTACAATGAAATTATGGCTTGCTTTTGATGGTAGCTTTCTTCTCATTCCCAGTTGCCCCACCCAACCAAGCATTCCCTTCCCATGACCATTAATCAATTTTTTTCTTATCCCCATGCCTTACATGGCCTCTCTTGGGGTTTCAACCTATCATGCCACTCTTTGTAGAGAAATATGAAATCTAAATAAACAAAATGCAATGCAGAATATCCCAAACAAAAGAATAAGGTTCCCCCAACTAATAATTTATCCAAACCAACAAACCGCAATACACAAATCCAAGGTAAATACAAAGTTTAATCCAACATCTAATCTTGTATTCAAGAGGAAAACATAATCTCTTGCATACATTTAATATTATTTTTAAACTAGAGTGTACGAAGCATTCTAACATTGTTTTAGATTAGGGAGAGAATATAATGTTTAATTTTTATTTCAAATTATTTTCTAGCATAGGCATTCCAAGAACCCCCTTCAAACTAGTTTTGGCCTCCCACACCTAGTGCCACTCCTGTGGTTTTGACCCCACCATCCATATTATCCAAAATGGGTGAAAGATCAAGAACATCTCCCCTCAAGTCAATACAACCCCCATCCCAAAAGGGATGCTAGTAATAAAAAAAAATCATAAAAATAAATACTCTTGCCCATCCCTTAGTCAATCCCTCACCCCATTATTTCTTGCATAAGACACTGAAATATAATAATAATAAAATTAAAAAAACAATCTTCCCCCAAAAGCCTTCATCCATATCCCAAAGTCAACAAAACCATAAAATAATATATGTAAACAAAATTAGTAATTAGACTATTAATAATAATAATAAAATAAAATCATTGAAATAAAAAAAATTAACAAAATCATTAAATTAATTATTAATAAAAATAAAAAATTAAATATTTAGAAAAAATAATAATAATCAATGAAGATAATTAAAACAATAATTAATCATAAATCATAAATCCATTTTTTATAATATTAACAATAATCAAAATACTTAAGATAATAATTTTTTTTCAAAATCATTAAAATGATAAAGATCATAGAATTCATAATATCAAGCAAATCCCCTGGTAGTCAATTATCCATGAAGGGGTTGCTAAAATGTTCACTAAGGTCAAGAGACCCAAAATGGTCAAAGTGAACCCATAGTATAATAGGCTAATAAGATAGGCTACTTCCTTATGAATTAATCAACAAGTGATCACGACACCTAGGTAAGATAACTAAACATGAAGATAAAACCTCAACCATATGAGGAATAGGCAAGAGAAAATAATGATGCCTGAATGTGATACTTTAGCAAGGAACAATAACAAAACACATACCCTCAAGATAGGGCGAGGCCAATAAAATATGAAAAGAAATAATGCAATAGAATCATCAAACTACGATGGATTAGTATCATATAATACATGTTATACCTATTGAGGTGACATTCTAATTTCTCAATCACCCACAAGTATACCCAAGATGTCCAAACCCACCACCAAACCTAACTCACATCTTGGTTCTTGCATCCACTAAATAAGACATCAATAATACCTGAATGATGTAAATATAATAATAATAATTCATAACAAATCATTAGACATAAAATAATAAATCAAGTATAATCATTTATAGCTATACAAGGACCAGAGTCAATACTGATGACCATGACCCCAAGCATGCCCTATGAATATAACCAACAACTATGAGAGAAATCAATGCTAATCTACATCTAGTAAAACATGATATATCAATAATATATAGTAATGTAACTAAATAAATCAACATATATAATAGGATAAAATGAATTTAGTGTAAGCAGTATGCATATCATGATAAAATGAATCCAATGTGAGTGTTAACCATGACAAGGCATAATCATAATAGCTAATTGAGATATCCAAAATCTCATCCAACTAAAATAAGACCAAAATCAATAGCCATTAGTCCAAGTAATATCAAAACATACCTAAGAAATCCATAATACAATATATATAAGGGGCCATAAGGTTGGTTCATGATAGGAATTAAAGTAAACACAAATTATAGTACAACACAAGACCAACCAACAAAGTAGTGGCTACAAGCAGCGGATTAGAACCTACACTAAGAGTAAAATTCACAATTTCTCCCCTCAGCAACATTTTCCCACTTTGGTAGTACGTCTAAGTTATTTTTCCTGACACAGATGGTCTACATGATTCCAAGGTAATTTTTCTTCGTTTGCACTTGTTATTTCACACTCAAAGTAGGAGTTTCAAAATGGTAAAGAAAACAATAATGATAGGGATGTTTGGGAGCTAATAATAGATATTATTTATGAGATTACTAGAAGTGGTTTAGGAATGGGGGGTTAGGATACAAGCCATATGACCCACACATCCTCCTCTAGTACTTGTGGGTTCCTTAATTTCTTATATTCTCTTAGTGTGTTATGTTACCATTATTAAATTAAGAGTTTCTAAAAAAAAAATTAATATTAAGTGATGACATTTATATTATGGGTTAATATAATAAAATATGGTAGATTTAGATAATTTCTATTTACTAAAACTATACTTGATTTGTGATTATATGACCTTAACCATAACTATTTAAGTATGTTGTATTTAATTTTTAATTTTTTAGTTTATATTTAACTAGTTGTCTTAGAGGTATAATGTGGGAAATATTATTTAAGTTGTGTCAACCATGTTTCATATGCTTTCATATTATATATTGTTGGATGAGTGGTTGGTCATTTTTAACTACCTTGATTTAATTGTAATGGACTTTACATTTTTAATATATTTAAAATTATAATTTCAAAACTTTAGATCATATAAAAAGGACTATTTCATTAATATTGAAAAAAAAAAAGATATTACTAAGGAATTTGGTGATCAAGCCTATTCTCCATTGTATTTTTCGGTTTCAACCTTATTTCCAAATTTAACCTCTTTAATTAATTGTTAAGTTATATTTTTAAATTAAAAAATTAGATAACTTTTTTACAATAAATTGAAGATTAAAGTATTAACTTCTTGATAATGCTAGAGTGGTTCACGTTTAACATGACTTTAGTCTTTTATTATATTTAACATGAATTTAGTCTGTAATTATATTAATGACTTGATTTGGGTGTAGTTAAGAAATATTGATCCCCAAAACTTAATTGGGGAAACCTAATATTACTTGGGCCTTGATATTATTTAATTGAGTGCCCCAACCAATCAATCAATTTATTGGTTGTGTAGGGGAAGAAATTAAGGCATTTCAAACCACTTAAACACATTACAACAAACTAATATCATTAACGCACTGTACAACCTAAAAAAATATATATTAACGATAAAACTAATATAGTATTAATAAAATTTTATAATTAAAATTCAAATATTCTATTAAAATGTTAATTAAACAAATATGATTCTAACTCCCTAAATTTAACAATTTAATATTTCTAGAAACCGCTAAAGAAGAATGTAATTATCTTGTTTTGAATGAATTCATATATTAGGGAAAGGTACACTCATATGAATACAATAGAATAAGCTAGTGAATGATCAGGTCTATAAACAAAGAATTTACATATAACTGGAAAATTTTACATTGGCTAAATAGGTTAATGGATACAATACATTATTTTGATTATGGATTTATCTTGCATAAATTTATTAGCCTATAATGGTCTTCTGAATTTCCATGCATATGAGATGTATACCTATATGTTCAAATTACCATGAATCTATGAAAATGTATCTATTTTCCTTATTCTTGCTTTAAAACCTAGATGTGCATGACAAGATAATTGTGAACTAGGATAACATGAGAAAGGGATGGGTTGAGATAATGTCAGCCACCCCAGTGTGATTGAGTGTTGCCTACATATCAAATACTCTAATGAAGGAATTAAATCACATGTTATAAATAATTCAATTTGAAAACAAAATTTTCACCTAAGGCCCCTACAACTTGATTGACATCCCATAAAATTATTTTCCTCTTGTCTCAAACTCTAGTTATAGGATCAGCAAAGAATAAAATCATCATCATAGTTATTCATCCATCAGAATGATATTGTTTTTGACATAAAAATGAACCTTGTTTTATAAGTACCATTTAATAGATTTGGAGAGCTTGGATGAATATCCACTCAAAATACACTTTGGAGTCTTAAATGAAATCATAAATGATTCCTTGAAAACACATATTAGCATTGAAACTTGGATAAAAACATATCATTTTATTGCATAGACTAAAAAATAAATTTATTGGCTAGAATTGGTGCTATATGGAGCAAATCGAAATGGAATTTGGTACTATGGATAATCATAATGGTATAACCTTATAATTTTATAAACATAACATGCCAAAGAATAAAAAAATAATGTGCAATGATTGAAGGTAGGTTGAGATTAATATATACACATTTTAAATTCTTAATTTGTAATAGTGTCATCTCATAAAATTATAATATTGATAAAACTTAATATGGTATAATAATGTTAGTCTCAAGTTTTAACTTGTAATAGTTTATGTTCATAGAATTATTTTTTAATAAAAGCTAATATGGTATAATAATTTTGGCCATGGTTTTTTTTAATGAAACAATTCCTAAGTGATGGTGAAATGGACAATAAATTTAAGGATGGAATAAAAAGTAAGCACTCTCACTATAGTACTGCACCACCAACCTAACAAATTTTGGATATTTGAAACATAGTAAAACCACTTTTAGAGTAGATGCCACAATTGCTCCCCTTAATGGAATTTTACCACTATGGTAATAATTCCAACTTATTTTCATGGATAAGTGTGGTCTACACCTCTATAAGGGAATTTACCTTGTCTTACACTTATTATTTTACCTTCTAGGTAGGAGGTTAAGGATGATTAAAAAAAATAAGGGTAGGGATGGTTGGGAGTCAATTCCTAATTTGATAGACCAACCTCCTAGAATTAGTTATGGAAGGGGTCGAGGTAGGTGATAAATAATACTATCTACCACCACCTCCTCTGCTACTTGAGGTTATCCAGTTGATTATATACTCTTTTTCTTTGTAGTTTACTTTTTATGGCTTGTTATCTATGTTTTAACCACTTTTTGATTGAAAAATATTTTTCTTTTCAGTTAAACTTGGTTTAAAATTCTTGGTCTTAGCTAATGTGACCTTGGAGTGTAATCATTCCATTCAGTTTTTGTATGAATAGATTTGTAATATGGTGTTATAGGGATATGTCACATAAGTGAATCCAAACCTGAAAAAAAATTGGGTTTGAACAAATCCCCTTCTTTTGAAGGGTGTTCATTCGAACATCCTTCATTCAAAACCTCACGTGTACTTTCTAAAGGGGATTCAAATGAAAGGGGTCAAGGGTTTAATTTGGAATTTAATTAATTTGAGTGATATTTGGGGGGTTTTAATGAAGGGGGTTTGAACGAAGTGAGTTTGAATGAACCCCCTTCATTTAAACATTCAAACCCCATTTATTTAAACCCCCTTCATTTGAACTCACTTTGTTCAAACCCCATGTGGCATCAAATCCTCACGCATTAAAGTGGAAATCTATTATTAGCCTAAAATTGGCACTTCAGATGCCATGTATTAGGATGAAAAAATAAAATAAAAACATGTGGATCTACATATAAAAAGGTATTTTTATGAGATTTCTAATAATATGATTTTTTCAAAATTTTAATAGTATTTAATATTCAATTTGATTTATTTAGTAAAATATGCTTCTTTATAAAATGAAGTACAATATGTTTGAGGCACTATAAAAAATAGGAGACTATGGCCAATTTTTTTTTTTAAATTATCAATGCATTTGACTTTAATGTCCTTTCTCTAATGCTTAAAAAATTAGTCTATTTCAATATATATATATATATATATATATATATATATATATATATATATATATATATATATATATATATATATATATATATATATATATGTTGTATATATATATATATATATATATATATATATATATATATATATATATATATATATATATATATATATATATATATATATATATATATATATGTTGTGAGGAGAAGACATAAGCATTGATATTCCTTGCTTGATCATTAAAAAATTAATAAAAAATTATTTTTAATCAAAAAATTATAAAAATAATCTTGCACTACATCCATGTTTGTAACACCTCTTTGCAAAAAATCTTGAGAAAATATTATGTTTTGAGAAAATTATGAGGAGAAATCAAGAACTCAATAAAAAAATTTGTACATGAAACATACACACGGTGTATTTAGGTATTAAAAAAACTATTTTTAATTTTTTCCAAAAACATAATAAATGTAATCTACACTTAAAATGAAACATTTCATTAGTTTACACCATTTTCACATTTTATATTGTTAAGTCACTATTGTCTATACAAATTGAGAAATATTCACATTTTCATTTCTTGTTGGCCCCTTTGTACCAAAAGTGGGACACAATATTATGCTTCAACCCAATATTAATCCATAGAATTTTTTTTTTAAATAAAAAATATAAAAAATTTAGTGGTCTACATTATGGTTTTAATTCCGAACATGAACTAATTAACCCTCTAACAATTAAACCATGTAGTATAGGAACACTTATGTTGATAATGAAAATATTATAACAAATATGATTTCAAATCATGTGATGAAAGTGATTAAAAATATAATTATAATATGATGTATGCATGTTTCCCATTTTTCAAATGAGTAAATTTTCTATATTTATGTATAAAAGCTACAAATTGATGTTAGTTAATTTGTGAAAAAAGTTATAATATGAGCAATAATGTTTCCATAATCCATGATAATATAGTGTGAATTCTTGTAGATATAACTATGCGAGAGATTTTGGACCTATAATATGAATCATAGTCTTTGAACCATCATGAGAATGACAATATTCTCATCCTCATGATGGCTCATAGAGTGTCACCTAAAATGTTGATTTAAAAGCTCTCACATAGATATATCTAAAATCATTCTCACTAAGTTGTAATATGTTACAAATATTAGAAAGTATAGTTTAATAACATTTGCACTAATATTTGTAATTATAGATCACTATTTAAAATGAGGCATGAAAAATAAATTCCCAAAAAATATGAGGAGAATATGTTACATGTGCAAAACATAATAAGTGAAAAACTCACATTAGGAAATAAAACTTGAGGAAATAAAGTATAAACAATTGAAAATGTTTTTTAATTATTGTTAAAAAAAGGTTTTTTAAACTAGGGACCTGACATTAGAAAATAAACAAGTTGACAAGGCCTAAGAAGCTATAATAAACAATTACAGTTGCCAAAAGTCCAAAGACAAGCACAAAAAATAAATATAGTATGAACATGGCATCACAAGCCAAGATTTTCTACAAGTACAACTATCCTACAATAAAGTTATGACTAGAAATGTTGCTACTAAATCTCTCTCATAAAATTTTATTTTTTAGGTATAAGAGATATGTTCAAAATTTTCAAATCCATTTTTCCATTTCCTATTTTTCAGTTACTTATAACTTCCCATTCTCCCCCTATTTTAGATTTGGCAATATGAGGGCTGATATTTATAGAGTATCCCTTAGATTTTGTATAAAAAATGGATCTATCAAACACTTTCCTACTAAATATTTTTAAATCAATGAATATTCTCTTACTTTAACGTTAACCTTCTTCTCTTGTATCATTGATTTAGGTTTTGATAAATCATCCATCTTCTTAACCAAAGTCTCTACACAAGGTTATTTATTATTTTGGGTCTACTCCACAACTTCCATTGGGGTTTTTGGTAATAAATTTGGGCCCTCACTTTCATCTCCTCTATCATTATCATATATAGTCCCTCAATTTCATCCTTTATATCATTATCAACTTAGACTATAATGTATTTAACCCTTGTTTCCTTCCACTAGGAATTAGTATTTATGAATCTAATACTTGGACACTCATTACTAAGATGACTAATTTTAAAACATATTAAATGCCTAAAAGGAATAACTTCAAAGTCTAATGGTTGAATCCAAAATTTATCTTTGACCTTCAGTTCCACCTATGTAGGAAGAACCTTAGTTATGTCTGTGTTTACTAAAATAAGAGAAATAGTGGAATGTCCCCTTTTTTCAGTCATATAATCAATCATAAAAAATTATAATTGTTAACAATATGTAGATGGGTTGGTTTTGTCGAGATCCACTTAGTTTCGAGTCTCATTAGGAATTTTTAAATTTAATGTGACTATGTGAATTCAATTCATAGCTGGTGATGATCATTTGTGCTAGTTTTGGGGTTTTGAGGGATTGGACCTCTGTTTTGTATTCTAAATATAGTTCATATCTCTAGTTAAAATAATTAATGAACAAAAAAATTATATGAGTATCTATTAAAAATTAAAACACCCATTTTAACATAAATCTAATATGTTAAAAAAATGTATTAAAGGGAAACAAAGAAAAGAAGTAAAAAATAAATTTACTAATATCATATAGTATAATATAAAAGGTAAATATACATATCTTTAATCCAAATTTTTAAAGAATAATATAAATAATAAAACAAAATATTTATAGCATCTCAGTCTTGTACATATGATAAATATAAATTAGATCTCTACCTTTCAGTTTTAGACCTCCTTGCCTATTGAAATGCTCATATTCACCATATGAATGTGCCTAAACACTTATCTCTTAGTCCAATCTATATCATTCTAATGACCCAGGTATCTTATACTACAAAAAAATATAAAAAATGAGATAAACATCCATCACTATCACTTTTATATCCATACATGTTTTCTAGCCTTTTCAACATTATTGACCATAAAGACACACTACTCTCAATGGTAATGTCCAAATCCTTATATATTGTTCATTTTCTAAAAGTCATCAAAATTGCAAATGATTCAAAATCTATGGGTCAACCTATTTATCTTATTTAACCCTATTGTGAGATATTTTCAAAAGGTGTGGTATAAATATAAGTCTAATCCTTATCATTACTGATCTAGTAAATATAAAAAAACACCTATTAAATCTAAATCAATCAACTACACAACCAAGCTATTCTACCATATTCATCCCTATTTTCAAATCAAGCATATGAGTAGTCATATTATAGGTCTAAAACATTCAATGAGAATCCCAAGAGTGACATTTGTCAAATTACAAGCTATATCACTGCATGTATCATTATATAGTATATTGTACCCTTGTGCACGCACTTTCCCACATATAGGGGAGAACTACATAAGTCTGAATCCCTCCTTGGATTATTTTATATTTAGTGTTTAATTAAGCATTGAAGAGTGACATCTTATATCCCAAATATGAATAAACCAACAAAAAAGAGATATAAAACTTATAACAATGAATTTGGTCACATCTAGATCTAGTTATTATTCTATATCAGACACTTGTGTCATAGTCTAACACTAGTATTAATGGTAGTGTCCACATCCAATGGTAGTGTTTGTCCACATTAGTTAAATTTATAGAATCTATTGATTGATTCAAAATACTGATCTTACATAATTTACACTTTTTTTAGATTATATATTATTATGCATAATAAACCAAGTACTATTTTATTATTAATTACAATATATTTCAATATCTATACTTCACTATTTTTAGCAATCTTGGCTATAAAAATTCAAAAAATATTTATCTAAGTTTTCAATTAATTGGCCTACTATACATTAGTTTATTACCCTTGTGTTATAACTACTCCTATATTCTTAACCCTATCCACCACACAACAAAATTAGGGTTAAACATTTGGTGAACCTGACCTATGTGTCTTCACATGTAACTCTTAGTGTGATCTAGGGTTTTTTTTATGATTTATAAATTGTTATTTTTTTTTCAAAAATTAGATTGATTTTTAAATAAAAATAATGCATTAACATAATGGATTTTTCCCTATAATTTGTGTGCCTCTCTTATCAAATTCACATTTCAGTATTTAGATTATTTAAAATGAATAAAATGGAACCTCTTTCTCTTCCAAACCCTATGGAGGGTGATAAATACTTTCCCTATAATCAGTTCCATGTTATTACTTCTTCATAATGTAAGGTGGCCCTTTATAAAAATCATCCACCTTTAGCAACTGCTCTTTATGGTCAGGGTTTGATTAGGACATCTATAGTACCTAGGGTTTATGTTGGTCAGGCCCTTCTAGATAAACTTACAATCACTAAAAAGGTTATCAATAATCAAAACCAATATTTAAGCTAAAATCTCACATCACTATAAAATTAAATTTTACATACAAAATTTGAAATGTCCTAATAATACGTATACATTTGTATCTTCTACCAATGTTGGGCCCAATAAAGGATCATTTTAATTTCAAGAGTTAAAGAAAATCAATTTACAATAGCTGATTCACGTAATATGAAAAAGCCTTATAAAATTCCAAGTGAGATTCTAAGGGTAATGATTAGACACAACTTGATTACATTACCTCTTGTACAACCTCTATGAAGAAAAACATATTATTTCCAATATCACGGAAGGCATGGGCATAATACCAAACATTGTTTTGCTCTAAATAGTAAGATCTAAAACATAGTCGATAGTGGTGATCCTATAATAGATATACCTCACTTTTTCTCTTAAACATTCTGAAAATATAAATAAATAAAATATTCCAAAAATATATTAACATTCAAATAATTCAAAAAAACTAAAATATTCAACATTCAAAGATTTTATTAGCTCTTTGACATCTATGTTGTTTGATTTAAGTAAGTAAATAACATATCATTTCATTACTATATATAAATATGTTTCACATATCTTTGAGTGTGATATAGGCATACCCAAACATATGATCTATGTACTTACAAATGTTAGACCTCTCTTTTACCTTCATCGTGTAGTACATTGGAGGAATTTGCCTTCTTTGATCATGATTGAAAGAGGTTACATTTTTTGTTATGATCTTCCTTATAGAACATTTGAGTATGTTCCTTGATTATTTGCCCATGTGATATTGTATATTTTTTGGACATTTTAATATGTAATTCTAAGCTTATTAGACATTTAAATATGCCTCCCCTTTCGATTGTGTGACATTTGAGCATGCCCCTTATATGAGGTCTCGTTGGACCATTTATTTTCATTACATTGAGTGCTCTTGTGTGTGTGATTGATTATTTGTTGAGCTTATACTATTACTCTCTAAACATTGTCATGATATATACCATGCATGTTAGGAGTTGATGTTATCACATATTGTGATCCTAATTGATATATCTACTTTGACATGTTATCTTTATATGCTACATGATTCATACACAAAATATATAACTATATTATCCTTTTGAGGTAGGGTACCTTCATATTCTAGTTCCTTCACATCAAAAGGGGGGGATATCAATGGGGGCATGTCATAAAAGCACGACCTCCACATGTATAACAATTTATATATTTTAGTGGGGGTAAGTCATAAAGACATGTCCTCCATACTTATACATCTTTTCATCATTTCCAAATTTCATTTTGGGCATGTACTAAAAACATGACCTCTATGATTATACACCATATAAATATCTCCAAAATTTAGTGGGGGCATGTCATAAAGATATGACCTCAACACTTGCACAAACTCTAATTTAATTCCATAATTCAGATATACACTTATGTTATAATCCTATATATTACACCAATTGGCATAGATTTGAAACAAAGTTTTTCAAATTTATTACACATATACTATATCTCAAACATATTATGGGTGTATATGCCATGATATTGAATCAAAAATTAAAACCTTATCAATTATACTACTCACCAAAATGTGTTGATTACATGAAGATGTATTATTATCGAGTCTTTTAGATGTAAGAATGGGTTCATTTTATAGGTTGAAGTGATTAAATATTTCAACCTCACTATATCTATATATTTTAGTGATTAAATAATCCAATATCAGTTGATTTATAAGATGAGTTGATTAAATCAATCTCCCTCACTAGATTATATATATTCACACTTGAGTTTTGAGATTGAGATATAATTATTATGAGGCATAATTCCTTACAATATTCCTCTTCAAATATCTAAGGTTTAGGTATGAATCTTTTTCCAATGCTACCTAAGGAAGCATCATTACCATGTTAATTCATTAAGAGGCAACATGGTTAGAATGACACACAAGTGTACTCATTCGTTGCTCTCATTTATTTTTAAATTTTTAAATTATTTTAAATTTTAGATTATATTCATTTATTTATAATGTAAAGGTCATAAAAACAAAGCACTCAAAGTGGGCTCAAGTAATGGCAAGGTGTGTTAAACACATCAAGGTACACCTTTATTTCCTTTAACCTAGTCATTTCATCATTATGCATTACTAGATTGAGGTAGGGGGATGGAGATACTAAAACTAAGTATTTATAGTATCTCAATCTTGTACATTTTACAAATATCAATAAGGGATATACCCTTCAGTTCTAGACCTCTATGATACCAAAAGACTCCCATTCGCCATATCGTTATGTTTAAAAACTTATATCTCAATTTGATCCATATCATTTTGATGAACCAAGTCTCTTTTACTACAAATAAATCTTAAAAACTTAATAAAAATATTTCACTATTAGTTTCACATGTATACCTCTTTTCTAGCCTTTAGAACACTACTAGCTATAGAGGGACATTACCACTAACAATAGTGTCTAGATCTTTATCTAGTGTCTAGTTTCCAAAAGTCGTCTAAGTTAAAAATGATGTGAAACCCATGGGTCAACATATTTGTCTTATTAACCCTACCATAAAATTATTTTAAAAGGTTTGATATAAATACAAGTATAAGCCTTCTCATTACTGATCAAGCAAATTCCAAGTAAATACCTACTAAAGCTAAATAAATAAACTATACAACCAAACTACTCTACCCTATTCATCCCTATTTTCATATCAAAAATAGAAAAAATAATATTATAGGTTAAAATCATTCAAAGAGCATCCCATGAGTGATATTTATCAAATTACAAGCTAAATCACTATGTGCATCATCATATAGTATATGACACCCTTGTGCACACACATTCCCACACATAGGGGAGAACTACATAAGTTTGAGGCTATCCTTAAAATATTATCTATGTAGGGATCACACATTGATATAGGGGTATTTGGGGTCAACTTGACATTATGAGTCTATTAACTCATTTTAAACAAAATGCATCCCAAATGTGAAAAGGGTGAAAATCTAGGATTTTGATCAATCAACAAAGAGAGACTACTTGTATTCTAGATTTAATACACCAACATAAAGGCAAAAAAAAAGTATAGAATGTAAAATTTAGTTGCATCTAGATCTAGTCATTATTTCATATTAGACACCTACACAATAATTAAACACTAGCATCAATCATAGCATCCAAATCTAATGATAGTGTTCATGGCGACATAAGTACAAATTAAAAAAATGATGATTGATCTAGAATATTGATCTTGCATGCTTTACACCTATTTTCAATCTAGATCTATCTTCACATAGTAAACTAACTATGTACCATTATTTATTATATATTGCAATATTTTTCAATAGCTACCCTTTACTATTTTTAGCAATCTCATTTTTTTAAAATTCAAGATATTTTTAATCTTAGTTTTATATTAATTATCCTACTATAAACTAGTTTATTTACCTTGTTCTTGAATTAATTATATATTCTTAACCCTATCCACTACACATAAAAAATATAGATTTAAACAAATACATGGATTATTTTAATCTCATAAAGATGTTTTTTCGGGCTAGCACATCAATGCATGGTGTTTTTATAGGTATAAGTAATTTCTAACCAAACTAAATCTACTACCTACAATATTCTCCAAACCAAACCATCAACCCAACATTAAATTTTTTCTCAAAAATTAAAATAAGGGAATCATTTTTAAACCTTATTTTTAGTCATTGGTATGGGATTCCAATATAGAAGGATAGTTGATGTGATTAAAAGGAGACTGACAAGTTACTTTGTGTGATTAATAGGTGACCAACCGATTTTAAATAAATCATCAACTATAATAAAAGTCCATGTCATGCACCTACTTCATTATGGACACCAAGTAAAATGCTACAAAAAGTCTAAACTTAATATTTTTAGAATTTAAAGGACAACATATTAAGTTTATATCCCAAAGGCTTAGAATTAAATTGAGAATCATTATATGCATGAGAAAAACTTGATGATAGTTCAGAGTGATTTAAAAATTTAAGCAATCATGAAAATGATAAGATAGGGCTTTAGTAAAAATGTTATTTTGGTCTTGAAGACATGTATATATAATTTTGAGAAGAACAATTGACTTTATTGGGCCAATTGTGTATTGGGTAGGAATAAATAATTACAATAAACAAATATAGTCATCCAATACATAAAGGAATAAGTGATTAACTACAAAATGGCCTTAAAAAATGACTTCACTAGAATGCAAATGCCAAAGTATGATATTTTCTCCCAGAATGCTTAAAAATAAAATGAGATGCCTTATTTACTTGAGAAAAACTTGGGGATAGTTTAAATAGATAAAAACAATGTAGGATAGCATGCAAATCCTAAGATATATCTATGGTAGAAGTGAAAATTTAACACTACATAATTGTATAGATGTATTTGAAAAGCAGAAACAACATTCCATGAAGTGCCTTCTCTGAAACCAAAAACTAGAGAATGTAAATACCAATGTATGAAAATTCCCCCCTAAATGCTTAAGACTAAATAAATAATAATTAATTACCTATGAATAACCCAATGAAATTTTGTAGATTCTTCAAAATTCTAGCCCCCATGAAAATGATAAAACAAGGGTTTAAAAAAACCAAAATCATAACTCTGTAGAACTATAGAGAAGGTTTTAAGAAGAAAAAATGTTTTGGGTTGGCACAAAAAAAATTCAAACAAACAATATAGACACTCAAAAATTATAAATAAAAGTTGATACAAATATGTATTATTTCTTTGTTCCATTTACACACTAGATAATTATAAAGGACATAATCCTAATATGTCCTATCAAAATCTAAATTGATTTGATTTTAAGAAATACTAAAGGGCATTATTAGAGTTATGTTTATAAGAAGCCAATGATTTTATGTTGTCAAAAAACATATACTAAAAAAATTAAAATAGAGGGAATTATTTGTGCTATTCATAAGAAATATTTTACCATAATCTGATGCTAACTTTGAATTAGAGTTGTCCACATAGGTGCCAATGAAACCCTTTCTCTAAACCATAAAATAGATCTAGAAATTTTCATATAAAATTAGTACATTAATAAAAGGAAAAAGAGTGCATTAATACCATAATAATTTACATTAATTGTTTTTATTCTAATTCTATTTTTATTTTGATAAGTTTTTTAATTTTTGAAAAATAATATTTACATTAAACTCTGTTAGAAATTGACACATATCCATTTTAACAAAAATCAAATATTCCATTCAAAAACATCAACATTTTTTTTAAATATATATTAAAAATAGATTAAAGGTAAATATAGTATAATATAAATCACTTTTAATAATTTAAATATATTTTATTTTATTAAAAAAAAAAAATCTATATATATAAACAAGAAACAAAAAAAATTAAAAACCATAAACCTTATATTAGTAATATATTAAAGATAAATATATTATAATATTAATATAAATTATATGTATATTTAATAAAAGTAAATTATAGAAAAATATGTATAGAATTATTTTATTTGAGAGATGCTAAGTTAATATGAAAAAATAAGAAATATGAAAATAAAATTTAAATTTTATGTTTTTTAGTTGGGAGAAATCATTTCACAAATAATCAATAGTTATACGCTTGTCAAAGCTTCTAATTTGAATAAATGACACAAATAATTAAACCAAATAGAACTTTGGAGAGTTACAATCTTTGCAATATGCCATCTAACTTTGAATTCCATGCCTCTCTCATTGTGTATGTTGTGTTTATCTCTATAAATATGGCAAAGAGTTGAATGCAATACCACCTCCACCTCCATCTTTATCTGGTAAAAAATCATTCAATGATCTATTATTTAATAGAAATTTTGTGAGATTTCTATGAATTTAGCTAAACAAATCTTTAAATATGGAAAGATTAATGATGCCACTTATGCTCAATGTTATATTTATGGTGAATGTCTCCACGCCACATAACATTTTTAAGGCACATCATAATGATCAATTAGATTCATGTGGTTCCCATCCAATCTATATTAATACTATTCCACCAAAGCTTAAAAAATGATACCCACCACCTTCTAACAAGACACATCACAATAACAAAAATTATACCCAAAGAATCGATCAATTAGATTTATCTGGTCACATCAAGACTATAGTGGTGATTTTAGGAACCCTAGATGCTCCCCAACACCCTTTAATAAGGTACATCATAGTGACAAAAATCTCTCCCAAAACATGGAATAGTTAGATTCATCTCATTCACATCCAAGTTTCAAGGGCACCATTCTAGACCCTAGTTACTCTCCACCATTCTCCAATAAGCCTATTTTATCATAGTAAAACTAGGCATATGTAATGGTCCCTCATACAACCATTAATAATAATGTCATTCAAAGCCTTGATTTATACCTTTAGCCTAGAGACAAACATTGATTCCTATTTAATCCTATTATATTATATTTTAATTTAATTCATTAGTAGAGTGTAATAAAAAAAAGGTTGCTTTATCCTTGGATTAGAATAAATAGAATTGCATGCATGACAGTTTAATTAAATGAATCGTTATAATTTCATTCAAATGAGGGTTCTTATATTTCTCTGAGCAATATATTAGAGCTAGATAAATGTTAATAGTTTTGAAAGGGATATATTAGTCTTCATTTTTCTCTAACATTCGATTAAATTGTGAGTTTTTAGCCAATAAAATACCATTATTTTGTGTGTATTACAATATCTAAAACTTTTATACAAGTAAGTTACAAGTTTTTTAATTCATGGAATATATTAATGTTATTTATTGTTCATTGATTCACCTAAATGTTTACATGTTATTATTTCCTTAATGTGAATCAAGACTATGGGGGGCAAAGACATTGAAAAAATGATATTTGTGTAGTTGTAAACTAATAATATTTAAAGCTAATAATGTATTATCAATGGATAATGTTGTTGATTTTTTTATCGATATTGAATGCATATTGCAAAAAATCATAATAATCCCAAATTATTAATGTGTCACTTGTGTTGTTCCATCTGATCATCTGCATATATTCTAATTTTATTTGGTGTGCATTCATGAGAAAATACTCTCCAATATGTGATTTTATCTTAGATATAGGTTTTAAAGTACAATAAATGGTTTAAGTTGATCATAGGCCTCAATTCCTCACCTTTCCACTCTACAGGCCTAAATTTCAATGATAGAGGTCTCATTAGTATAGAGTTAATAATAACATAAACTTCCTTTATGAACATTTTGGGAAGGAAAAGAAGATTATTCAAATTTATAAGGTGGTGTGGAGGGATGAATAACATTATGCCAATTGTATCCAATTTTTTTTTGAAATTACTCTTCACTTGTAATTTTCCTCTGTGATAGTTTTATTCATTTGATGGTCATATGCAATTTCATTCAACTCCACATATGCCCAAATTATCTTTTATGGAATTATATGTGGACATAATCAATGCATTTTTATCAATTTAGTCTTTGCATGATCATGGATTTTTAATTCTAGTATTGATTTTATTTTGAAATTGTTAATTTGATTTGTTGTTCTTATATCTCTGTAAATGAACTATGGGTTGATAATTGGTATGGATTGTGAGATTACACCCTTTGAAATAGAGATATTTTATCAAATAAATAATATGAACCTATACATGTTATAATGGCCCATGATATATATATCTCGCTCTCATAGAAAGAGAAAAAGGATGATTTTTTTGCTATGAAGGGGAGTGAAATTCCACAGAGGCCTGAAAAGCATGAAAACAACTTAGACAAGATATTACAAGTAAAATTTTGGAGGTTTATTCTTATTTAGTTAATTTATACATTTATTTCATTCCACTTTATTTTATTTTAAAATTAATATTATAACAATGAAAAGGTAAGATATATACTATCTTAACATTTTTTGTAATATTTTAGTCATTGCCTTAATATCTTGTAAGACTGAATGAATGGATGGAAATCACCATACTAGTATGTTTCTTACAAAAATTAAGAGGTTATAAAATTATTATGGACATAAAAAAGATAATTTTTGAAGTTTATTTTATTTTCCAGTTCATGTATCTTTGAAAATAAACTATGGGTTGGGCATTGGCATGGTTTATGATTCTAAACCCTCCAAAATAGAGGCCTTTGATCATATAGAGAAGGTGAACCTATATAAGATAAATGTGAAAATAGATAATAGGAGAAAGGGATAGGTTTAACTAATTTTATCCACCTTGATGTGATTGAGTGATACTTAAATATACCATACTCCAATGAAGGAATCAAATCACATGTAGTTCGTCCACCTAATGAGTGTTTGAAACCTTGTGTAATACTATAATGCATTGAAATCTTGAATATGGATTTAAACACATGAAAATTTATGACTTGACCTTGAAAATAGTGATTCTATTACAGATCCCATAAAGATCATAAATAGAATATCAAATGTACTAATGTTTAAATAAAGCAAAAACCATAACTGACCAAGCAGTTATGAGAGATAAATTGTGAGTGTAAAAATAAAAATATTCCATAAATAGCTCACTAATGTTATATGTAAAAATAAGTGAGTTAATGTATAACTCCCCCTAGAATAGTGAAAACCCCCAAACCTTAAATAGTCATTCAATGGTCAATTGGCCAAAGGAGTAACTCCCACCAACTAAAATAAGATAGTTATGATAACTCCCTATGACATGCACACCTAAACAAGATAATCTCATAAGTTCAATAAAATACCAAATAACACAATAAAATAAAATAAGTACCTTTAATAACACACCCCCATAGCCCAACTTAGGTGTGTGGAAGAAATGGGTCATAAAAACAAGGCTTGATGAGGTAGCCTTATATTAAAAACTCTCATAAAGTGGAGAAAAGAAGAAAACTTGTAGGAAAAACTCCCCCCTCTTAAAAAATAGAGATAAAAAATAAAATAAATAGTGCATGCTCTAAGGACATTAGGAACAATAAAAAATGTGTCCACAAGTGACAAAAATAGAGCACATAAAGAAAAAAAAGGGATAACAATCACCACTGAAGATGATGCTAAAGTTGTCTACACTCCAAATATAGCTTGCAAGATGACCAATGTCAATAATAAGAAAGTTCATGCGAAGAGGAGATCTCATCTCAACAATTGTCAAAATTGAAGAAGATACTATAGATCAAGCACATAAATGTGTAATATGAATATTCACATGGATGTATGAGTTGTAAAAACACTCAATGGGTGTACCTACATTGTAAATAATATACTTTGAATTAAAATACTATGAAGACTTTGAATGGGAAAAATCTGAAATAGGGATGGAAGTAGAATCTCCAATGGGATAACTAATGTTGGGTAGAATCTCATCCTCTAATGGTGACTCGATAGAAGGAAAAGCATAGTCCACCATGAATGTGTCATAAAAATAAATATTATGAAGAAGAAGTATAATATTCTCTAAAGAGATGATATGAATAAGAGGAGGAATTATATGGATCTCAATAGGATATAAAAAAAGACCCTTTAGGATGCTCAAAATAATGCATGGACATGTTTCATATTCTAAAAGGAATATTAACATGTCCATATAGGAAAGGGGTATGATTATTGCTTGTGATAAAGTGTTCTATGTAAGCACACCAAGAATAATAATTGGTCTTTCCAAGAAGAACCATTGGTGTAGAATCAACTCTCCTCATCAACTGGTATATCTCAAGTGTATTCAATATGAATGAGATAAGTCACCAAATAAATGTAATGAGAAAAAAATTGAATAAATGATAATACACATTCACTTCATGAACATCATGCTCAATTGAAAATGTATCCAAGAATGTGAGATCAATCTATGAAAATTATACCAAAGTGGCACACAAGCTGTGGAAATTGAGTGTGCACACAAGATAGAATATAGGTCCCATAATAAACCCTATAATATAATCATCAATTATCCCTCTATGTTTTCAATTAACATAACACGCTCAAATGTATAGACATCATATTCAACTAATAATGCATCCAAATAGGTAAAAGCAAATAGTGCATAATTGTCAATGCATGTATCAACAAATGGATGTCAGGCATAGATGATAATGCATCTAACTACAAATAATCAATGTAATAAGTGATAATGTAGATATGATAACAAGGACGTCAGGTTGTGCCAACAATGCATCCAAAAAGAATACAAGGAAAATAATGAACAAGGGGCCATGATGTAGGGGTCTAGGGGTGGAAATACCTAGTGGGTTGAGGGGGATGTGCCCTTTACAAGGTGAAGGGTAATCACCCTAGATGCACTCCCTATCATGATATTGGGTGAGGACAAACATAATTTAGAGCCTGCATGGTGCTTAGACTTGCAAAAAAATCATCAATTTTAGCCAAAAAAGGCCCCCAAAATAGACATAAATTACCATTAAAAATTCATCCAAATGAGGAGTAAAAGATTTAAAAATAAGAAAGTAGAGGAGAAAATAATTTTGGTTTTCTTATGAGAGGGTTTGTCCACCTACCAAACCAGATGTCACCCTCTATATTTGATAAGCAAGTTGGACAAAAGTATAAACAAATAAATGATGATAAAATTTTAAAATCTCCTTATGTCTCCCAATACAAGATATATATATATATATATATATATATATATATATATATATATATATATATATATATATATATATATATATATATATAATTTTAAATGAAAAAGTCTATCCATATTTATTTGGTACAAACTCATCCAATGATCTATTATTTAATTGAATTTTTTTGAGATTTCTCTAAATTTAGCTAAGGAAATATTTAATATGGAATGATTAATGCATATGAAAATGAGCATGTTATTGCTTATGCTCAATGTTATATTTATGGTAAATGTCTCCAATTGACATAACCTTATTAAGGCATATCGTAACAAGAATAAACTTCATAAGGAGTAGTTAGATTCATGTGGTTCCCATTTGAGCTATAACAATATTATTATAGAGCTTAAAAGATGTTACCCACCACATTTTAATAATGAATATCACCAAAAAGATAATCTTTCCCAAATCATGGAGCAATTAAATTCATCTCATTCACATCAAGACTATAGTAACAGTTTTGGGGATCCTAGATGCTCTTCACGACCCTTTAATAAGGTATGTCACAACAAAAACAATCTTACCCAATTAACATCCAAGTTATAAAGGCCATTTTGGGGACCCTAGATGCTCCCCACTACCCTATACTATGGCATATCACAAAAAAAACAAAATCGGCCAAAATATGGAATAATTATATTCATGTGATTCACATCCAAGCTACAAAGGCACCATTCAAGACCCTAAAGGCTACCCACCACACTCAAATAGACATGTTTTATCAAAGTAGAATTGGGCATATGGAAAGGTCCCTTATTGACCATTAGTAACAATGTCATTCAAATCCCTAATGCATACCTTTAGCCTAAGGGCAGCCATATATTCTTATTCAATCATATTATATTTTTTTCTAATCCATATTAGCTTAGCACCAATAATACCTATTATGTTTCAGTATTATTTTTTCCCACCATTTAAATTTATTTCATTAATAGATTGTAATAATAGTAATGCAACTTTATCCTTAGATTAGAATAAATAAAACTACATCCATGACTCACACTACAATATCTCAATGTGTTAAACCATCTCTTTCTACATCACATATCAAGAGTTATTGAAATTGATTGTTGTGAAATCATGGGGTATAAAACCTCCTCTTTCTATACTCATAATTTCAAAGACTTCAACTATTGTTGAGAAATTAAGATAGTGGATTAAATATTTAAATAACTTAGAAAATTCAACCTTACTGTCTTATCACGTTGTGTTATCATTATGGAGTTACAAAGTTTCCAAACAATTTTTTTTAATATTAAATGATGATAGTTATTACATGGGTTAATATAATAAAATATGATAGAGTTAGATAAATATTATTAGTTTTGAAGGGATATCCTAGTTTCCATTTTCCTCTAACTTCCAATTAAATTATGATTTTTCAATGATTCACATAGAATTATTTTATGTGTATTAAAATATTTTATATAAGTTATAAGTTTTTTAATTGATGGAATGTAATAATATTATTTATTGTCCATTGATTGACCTAAAAATTTACATTTTATTTATGCCTTCATGTGAATTGAGACTATTGGGGGCAGGGCGAAATTATAAAATGATATTTCTGTAGTTGTACATTGCTAATATTTAAAGTTGTTGGCATATTATCAATGCATAATGCTACTACTCTTGCTTCCGATATTGAATTCATATTACAAAAAATTGTAATAATTTATTAATGTATCACTTATATTCTTAATTATTTGGTGTGTATTATTTAAAATAATACTCTTAAATATGTAATTTAATCCTAGATAAAGGTTTTATAGTACGTTAAATGGTCTTAGTCTATTGCAGGCCTCAATGCTACAACTTTATTATCCAAAGGTTCAAATTTAAATGATAGTGATCTCCTTATTATATAGATGATAACAACATAAACTTGGTTTACAAACCTTCTAGGAAGGAAAGAAAGATTATTTTAATTGATAAACTAATGTGGGAAGAATGAGTAACATTGTGCCAATTGGATCCCAAATGTTTATGAAATTACTTTGCACCTATAATTTTCCTCTTTGATAGTTTTGTCTATCTAGTGGTTGTATGTAATTTAATTTAATTACAAGTTAACTTGTGCCCAAATTATCTTTTATGGAATTATATGTAGGCATAATCAATGTATTTGTATCAATTTAGTCATCTACATGATTATGGTTCTTTGATTCTAGTACTGATTTTATTTTAAAATTGCTATTTTGGTTTGTTCTTCTTGTATCTCTATAAATGAAGTGTGGGTTGGTCATTGGAATGGATCATGAGTATGCATCCTCTGAATAGAGATGTTTATCAAAAAAAAAAGGTAAACTTAGAATTTTTATAATTCCCCAAGATATATATCTCATTCTCAAAGAAAGATTTAAAGGATGATGTTTTTTCTATGAACGGGAGTAAAATTCCATAGAGGTCTAAAAAGAGTGAAAAAAATGTGGAGAATATATTAAAAGTAAATTGGGAGGCTTCTTCTCTTTTAGTTAGTCTCTAAATCTATTTCATGCCACTTTATTTTCTTATAAAATGAAACTTAGAACAACCAAATGGTAAGATATACTATCTTAACATTTTCTATAATCTTTCAGCCAATGCCTTAATATCTTATTGAATTGAATGAATGGATGCAACTGGACATACTATAATTTTTTATAGAAAAACCAAGGGGTTATAAAATTATTATGGACATAAAAAATACAGGGTTTAAATGTTATTTTTTATATTTTTGGGTCTTTGAAAATGAATTGTGGGCTGGTTGTTGGCATGGCTCATGATCTACACCCTACGAAATAGAGGCCTTTACTCATACATAGAAGGTTAACCTAAATAATACAAATGTGAACCAAGATAATAGGAAAAAGGGATGGGTTGAAGTAAATATAACCACCCTAATGTGACTGATATTTACCTACATATACCATACTCCAATTAAGGAATCAAATCAGATGTAGTTCCTCTACCTAGTTGAGTGTGTGTAATCTTGTGTAATACTATAATGTAGTACAATATTTATTATATATTTAAACACATAGTGAGTTATGATTTGACATTGAAAATAATGATTCAAAATAAGCTTATGGCTTTATCATTTTATGGATTTGATATTTGGAAGCATTTAATATGTTTTTTTCAATGTGAAATCATGATAAGAGAGCCCTAAATACTTATAATTTATGTGTTTATATATGGAACTCTATTGGGAAATTTCATTTAACTAAATTTAAAAACATGTGTGTTGACCCTTATAGGCATTTAAAATATAAAAGGCTATAAATTAAATGGGAATGGGATAAGTCCATTATGAGTGGACAATTTTAAAATATCATATACATGCTTTAATAGTTTAATGTGTTCAAATTTCACATTGCATCTAAAAAATATTTTGAATTTGATTTGATATAAGAAAATTAAACATAAATCCTTGACTCATATGAGGATTAGATTTAGTTTAAAAACTTAAGGATAGTTATATTATTATAATTCAATTTGGAAAACATTTTATCACCTAGGGTTGTTATAGAATAATTGAAATTTCCAAAAAAATATTTCTTCTTATCTAAAAATCTTGCCATAGGCTCTCCTAAGGACAAAATAACTTCATAATTATAAATTAATTATAATAATAGTTTTTTTAGCATAGAACCTAATTTTATAAGTACCATTTAATATATTTTGAGACCTTTACTACAATGAAATATAATAGATTTTTTATTCTTAGATGAAAGTAGAAGTGATTCCATGAAAACACACACTAGAATTGAAACTTAAGTAAAAATAATTAATTTTATTGCACAAACTAAAAAATAAATTTATTGGCTTGATTTGGTGTTACATGGAACATACGAGAATGGAATTTGGTATTGTGGATAATCATAATAGTATATCTTTATAAGTTTATAATATTAACATGATAAATAAGATAAAATTAATGTGCAATGATAGAGTATGGGTTGAAATTACTACATGTTTTTAACTTCTTATATTAAAATAATGTCCACTCATAAAATTATATTTTTTGATACAAGTTAATATGGTAGATAATAATGTTAATGAGGTTTTAGTTTAAGATCATAAAATTATATTTTTTAATTAAAGTTTAAATGGTATAATAATGTCAACCAATTTTTTATAAATGGAGAAATTTCTAAGTGATAGTCAAATGAATGTAAAACATAAGGTTGGAATTAAAATGTACCCAATCACTATAGTAAAACACATGACCAAACTAAGGGAACATGGCTACAATCAGTGATGTATAAATTTGATCTCATAGCAGACACCACAGTTGCTCCCCTCACTGACATTTTATCACTTCAACATAAATTCCAACTTATTTTGGTGAACAAGGGTGTTATTCACCTCCTCAAGGGAATTTTTCTTGGCTTACACAAGTGTGTCTTCTCATTCTAATTAGAGGGTTAAAAAGGATAAAGATATGTAGGATAAGAATGCTTAGGATCCAATACCAGATATAATAGATGGGACTACTAGAAGTGGCATCCTCATCCCTGATTGTGGTTTCCCCATTTTCTTAGATGCTATTTTAATTTTTAGTTTCCATTTTATGGATCGTTATCTATGTTTTTACCACTTTTGGATTGAAAAAATATTTTTTATTATAATTATTTTAAGTTTCTTGGAATTGGCTAATGTGACCTTGGAGTGTGATCATTCCTTTTATTATATATTTATAACACATGATAGGCAAAAACATATAAAAAGATTCCATAATAAATAAATAAAATTCATTCAGTGGTATACACTAGGGTTTTGATTTGTAGCATGAAATAACTAACCTTTTAATAATCAAGCCATGTAGTATAGGAACATTGATGTCGATATTGAAAATATTATAACAAATTTGACTTTAACTTGTGTGATGAAAGCACTTAAAAATACAATTTTCATATGATGTGTGTATGCTCCCTCTTTGATAAATGAGTTATTTGACTTATCTATATGTGACATTCAATTTAAGTTTTACAATGTTTTAGATCATTTAAAACTTTCAACAAATTTAAATAAGAAAAACATAAAGGGGAAAATCAACACAGTTAACTTCAAAAGGTAGAATTAAAGAGGTTATGACTGTATAGACAATAATGAAAAGGAGAATTAGGGGGATAATTAAATGAGATATAAAGAAAGAATAGGTGATTGTGAAATAAGATTTATAACCATCAAAATGTAAAAAATAAGATAATAATACCTAATTATAAAAAATAACTCATATATACTACTGGAAAACTTTATTATAACTTTAATATACAAAATAATAAAATTATAGAAGGTTACTTAACAAAGTAGCCAGTTTGTATTCATGGATCAAACTGAACACTAGAGGATAAAATGTTAGCTCAGAACATTTCACCCAAAAAATAGGGAACATAAAACAAAGTTTTAAAAGACATGATGCTCAAAACCACATTACATAAGCAAACAATGATCAAAATCACATTACAACCTATAAGATAATTAAGCATAGGCTATAGACCCTGAGGGAAGATGTGGAGGATCATACTTGGGTGCTAGAGTAGTCTAATTTTAAGGCTCTACAAAAGGAGGATGCAACTCCACCTAGCCATACAAAAGGTCCAAAATCATATCTATCTCTTAACTATTAGTGGGATGAATCTGAATAATAATGATAATAGAACAACCCATCAAGAGAGAGTTGAATTATATTTTCCATTTGGTGGTATCAAGATCCATCCCTTATTAGAAGTGAGGTGACAATTGGTTATTATTATTAAAATGAGTTTTAGGCTTCCTAGGAGGTGGTGATGATAGACCTTAGGATAGGGATGCTACTCACTATGTAGGGAACATTCCCTAAATGGTCTAACAAATCCTTTATATGACATACCTACATAGAAACCTTATCAATTTAGACATGAAAATACATGCAAGTTGAAAATATAATAAAACCTTTTCTTTTATAGCAAAGAGACATGAACACACAAGATTGTTAAAAAAACATTATCTCTAGCCTTACATAATTTGAAAATAATGACAACTCTAAAAAAAATCTATAGAAAATTAATAAAAATCATGCTTTTGGTTGAATCCCAAATAAAGGCAAGACACAAAGAGAAAGGCTCAAGGTGATAAGGCTAAAAAGGGCTATGAATCCATTTCTAGACAAACTAACCTCTATGGAAAAATAGAAGAGATATTTGAAAGACTTTGGGCAATTGCAAGTAGAGCACTTGGTTTTAAAAATTCTAATATGGGAGTGATCCCCAAACACAAGACATTGGAAGACCAAGCACTAGAGGATGTGGGCCAAATTGGGCTCTAAACGAGTTATCTAGATTCAATGTATACAAAAATAACATGTATAACAATGATTAATTTCAAAGTAGCCATTTATATGTATCTTATGAAATATTATTAATTACTTATATCCTCTTTTAAGTATATAAATATTTGTGTATGATAACTAGAACTTATCATTATTAGTTAGAATAGTAAGAAATTATGAATATGTTACACCTAGAAAAACACACTATGATTAATAATTCATTTATGTGAATATTGGGTTATATAATTTTTGTTACATTTTTTCTTGAAACATGTCCATGTATATTTATAAAAACTACAAAATGATGTTAGTTGAAATTGTGAAAAGAGTTACAATATGTTACAAATATTAAAAAGAATAGTTTAAGAAAATTTATATTAAAATTTGTAATAAATCAAATTGTACTTAACTATCTAAAGCAAGGTTTGAAATATAGATTACTTAAAAATCTAATGGAAATAAATTACTCCTAAAAAACATATTAAGATCAAACATCAGATTAGGTGAAAAAATATGAGGAAAAAAGTATAGATAATTGAAATAATATATTGGATTGAGATTTTTTAAAATTAAATTATATCTTCTAATTTTATTTGAGTTAAAATAAATTAAATAATTATAAAAAGATGATATTTATAGAAAACTATTGATAATATGTATATGGATTGGTTTTGCCAAGCTCCACTCGGGTTTCAAGCCTTCGTACACATTTACTGGCTGAAAGTGACTTTTAAGTTCATTTCATGGCTACTAATGACCATTTGTTTAGTTTTGAGGTTTCTAGGGACTAGACCCCATTTTTGTATCCCAAATCCAATTAATATATCTGATCAAAAGTATCATTAAATTATTTTTTATATAAATCTATATTACAAATTAATAAACCAATTTAAACATAAATCTAATATTTTTCAAAAATGTATCAAAAGAAAACAAAAAATAAAAATTTTAATCTCATAGTTAAAGCTAAATAGTAAATATCTCACCAATATAGTTTCATGTGAGAACATCAATTTGTGTGGACTTAGTATAGGAATAGGCAATTTCTCACCAATCTGAATATACTATTTACAATATTCTACCAATAAAACGTTCAAACTAATGTTAAAATTTTCCTTAAAATTTTAAATAAGGTCATCATTTTTAAACCTTATTTTTTAATCATTAGAGTGCGATCCAATCTTGAAAGATAGTCCATGCCATCAACATGTGATTTGTAGATTACTCCATGTGACTATGAGGTGACCACCCACTTTTGAATTAATCATAAACTATAATAAAAGGCCTTGTAATGCACCTACTTCATTATGGACATAAATTATAATAATATAAAAATCCCTAAAAAATATCTTTCTAGAATGTGGAGGCTAACATATTAATTTAGTCCATGAATGTTTAGTATTAAACAAAGAGTCCTTATCCCCCTAAGAATAATCCAATGATATTTATAATTTATTTAAAAATGTTATCATGCATGAAAATGATAAGATGGGTCTTTGTTAAAAATTAAATCATGAACTTGATTAAAAACCTTGGCCAAAGTAATGTTAGTTAGGGTGTTCATTGCTGATAAGGGGAAGGATGGAGCGCGGGAAGGAGATGGGCGCGAATAGGGAAGGGCATGGCGGCCTGATATCGAGCCCCAGGCAGCCTGCCTCGACACCTGGAGCGAATATCTTAAGGCAGGAAGGACATTCTGTTGGGGAGCGCTTGAAGCTGAATAAGATCAATGGCTGTTTAATGAGAAAATAGGACCGACCAGTCCTTATAATCCCACAAGAAACAGTACAAGAGGATGTCGAATACCTCTCCTCTCACACACTGATTTGCAAATTTTTGGGTATACGGATCCCTCAGGCGGCATTGGAAACTTGGATCCATTGCTCCTGGACAGTTAATGGGGATTTTGATATTATGTTAGCAGGTAACAGCTACTTTCTAGTAACCTTCTCCTCAGTCACGGATCGAAATTGAGTTTTTGAAGGAGGTCCCTATTTCTATGAGAGAGTGGGCCTGTTTCTTAAACCCTGGCATGTGAATTTCAATTCAGCTGAGGAGCTGCCAGCGTGTGTTCCGGTCTGGGTTCACCTCCCACAACTTCCGCTTGAATTCTGGAGGGAGGACATCCTTAAACAAATTACAGCTATGCTAGGCACACCAACAGCGATTGCTCATCAATCTCTGGATAAAAAGATCATCACCTATGCCCGTATCTGTGTAGACATGGATCTCAATAACCCTCTGCCAGACTCGTTAGAGATTTGTATGGGGTCCTCATCATGGATTCAACAGCTCGATTATGAATCCATTCCTTTCAGATGCAGAATCTGTCACGTTTATGGGCATCTTCATCGTCAATGCCCGCAAGCTACCAAATTTAAAGGACCTGCCCCTAAATATTCTGTGCCAAATTCTGCCTCAGATAATAAAGGCGCTGGCAATTCAACTCAGAAGGAATTTGCTAAACCTCAATCACTTGGGGTGGATAAAGGCATTTTAAATGATGGCAGTTCAATGCTTAAAATGGCAGATCACTTTCACATTGGTATGGAAGACTTCACCCCTGTCAAGAAGCGTGCCAGAGGCCGTGGGCAAAGGCGAGGATATGCTGAAAGGTAGTTTGATCAGGGTTTCAACAAATTTGAAGTCTTGGATAGCATGAACATTGAAGACGGTATTCCGGAGGAAACCCTAGGTGCCACTTCAGAGAATAAGCAAATTTTAGAATATAATGAATCTCAAGACATGGAGCAGGAAGCTCTAGCCAATCCTCTGAGTGTGGAAGAGGAAGCACCGAAAGCTTTACAGGAGCTAAAGGAGAAGGAAGTTAGGTGGGCAGATTTAGTCAAGGAGGTAGAAGCTGGTAGAAATGATAAAGGGCCTGTTGGGGCATTGGGTATTACGCAAAAATCTTTTAAAAAGACCACATCTTCAGCTCCTCTCAAGGGAGGATGGAAAAAAGATCAAGAAAGAATCAAAATCACAAGTGATTTACTAGTAGAATTAGGGGTTGTTAAAACCTTAGATGAACACTTCCCCCAATCCAAATAATGATTGTCCTTTCTTGGAACGCAAGGGGTTTTCATAGTTCCCCCAGGCAAAAAGCTATGCGCAATTTAATATGGGATCATCACCCAGACATTGTCTGTATTCAAGAAACTAAAGTTTTAGTGGACTCATTGTTTGCTTGTGCACCTTATATCTGGTCTATTGGCCATTGGCAATGTATAGGTGCTCGTGGTACCTTAAGAGGATTAGCCATGGGATGGGATCCGTGTAAAATTACACCTCTTCATTGGATCTCCAGTGTTTCAGCTCTATCAGTAGTTGCTTCTTCACTGGAAACTGGTGAAATAATTCTGATTACCACAATCTATGCACCTGTTGACATAGCTGGTCAATTACTACTATGGGAGCATCTTCGCTATATCAGAAAACATCATCCATTCTTGCCGTGGATAGTGGCTGGTGACTTTAATGTTGTCATGACCTTGGAGGAGAAAAGAGGTGGTATGAGTCGTCTTGGCCCTTCTTCTGAATGCCTTCGGAACAATTTGGAAATGCTTCGCCTTTCAGACATTAAACCTTCAAATGGAATATTCACATGGTGCAATAGAAGATCAGGTAATGCTTCCATTTTTGAGTGCTTGGATAGATTTCTAGTTTCTTGTTTCTGGCAGTCTAATGCCTTTTCACTCACTTCTGATATCTTGGATTGGAGAGGATCTGATCACTGGCCCATCAAACTTGTTATTGGGTTGATTGGGGGTCCTAAAAAACCTCCTTTCAAATTTCAACTGATGTGGCTTAGAGACCCATCTCTCTATGACCTTGTCAAACAGTGGTGGAGACAGGGAACCCCGGATCATGGAACAACGATGTATTCCTTCCTCAAGAAATTGCAGTATGTTAAAAGAAAATTATAGGTTTGGAATAGAAATTGCTTTGGAAACCTGCAGGGTATGAAGAAGCAAGCTCAAGATCAGCTGGATGCCATCACAAGACAAATAAGAGACAGCGGTCTTTCTGAGGCCCTGCGCTTGTAGGAAGCTAGAGCTGCGAACACCTTTTCGGAATGGGAGCTTCGAGAAGAGATCTATTGGAAACAGAAAGCCCACATCGACTGGCTTCAGGAAGGAGACAAAAATACAGCCTTTTTCCATAATTCTGTCTAGGCTAGGTGCAACAAAATTTTTTTCACTACCTTGGTTACTCAGGATGGCACTCGGCTGAATTCCTCCCAAGCAATCCACAGGGAAGCTGTCCGGCATTTCTCCGAACTTTTTATCAGCGATCCACACCCAGATGAAGCAGCTAAAAACAAAATTTTATCTTGTATTCCTTCATTATTGGATGAAAGAACAAACAATTGCCTTTTGCGCCCAATCACCATGACTGAAGTTGAGCAGGTGGTTTTCAGCATTAAGTGTGGAAAAGCCCCTGGACCTGATGGATTTCCTGCTGAGTTTTTCCAGGATTTTTGGGACATTATTAAGACAGATTTGATAGGGGTTATTCAATAATCTTATCAAAGCAAAGAAATGCTAAAAGCTTTAAATGCTACCTTCCTTGTGCTGATCCCCAACAAGGAGAAGGCGGATAGGCTTGAGATGTATCGACCCATTGCACTCTGCAATGTTGTCTACAGGATAATCTCAAAACTTATTGCTCTTAGATTGAAAGAACTGCTCCCTCTCCTTATTTCAGAGGAGCAAGGAGGATATGTTGTAGGCAAACAAATCATGGATGGAGTGGTGATAGCTTCTGAAGCTATTCACTCCATGAGCACCTCCCAAGAGAGAGCTATGTTCATTAAGCTTGATCTTGCCAAAGCTTATGACAGGGCCAGCTGGAGATTTTTGACCAAGATACTTATGGCATTTGGCTTTAAGCAAGAATGGATCAGCTAGGTGTTAAGATGTGTAACCACGCCTTCATATTCAGTTCTCATCAATGGTGCACCATCAGAGCTGTTTGGTGCCTCTAGAGGCCTTCGGCAGGGAGACCCCCTCTCACCATACCTGTTCATTCTCATGGCTGAAGGGTTGGGACGGTTTCTAAAATTTCAAGTCTCCCAGGAGGCCATATATGGTTGGCGATGGGGGAATGGGATTGCTCCCCTAACTCATCTTTAATTCGTTGATGACACTATTTTGGCAGGTAAAGCTCGCGTTTGTGAAGCAATTGCTTTCCGAAGCATGCTGGATAATTATTTGGTGGCTTCTGGACAGAAGATTAATGATCACAAGTCATCAATCTTCTTCTTCAACACTCCTGATCTGATTCAAAGAAGAATAGCTACTATTTTGCGATTCCAAATTCAGATTCTTCCAGTAATCTACTTAGGCATTCCCATTGTTGTTGGGAGACAACCCAAGCTTTTTTGGCAAAATGTGTTGGACAGGCTAAAGCAAAAAGTTGGCCATTGGACAAACAGATGGCTTTCCACTGCAGGGAGAGTGACTATTCTTCAATCTGTCATTCAAGCTCTGCCTATATATCGTAGCATGATACAAACTGCTCCCACTTATTTTCTCCAAGAGTATGATACTCTTTCTAGAAAGTTTTTGTGGAGCGGTAACCTGCAGAGCTCTAAATGGAGCCTTATCAGCTAGGCTACAGTTTGCAAACCAAAGCAGGAAGGGGGCCTTGGTTTGAGATCGGCCATTTTGGCCAGTCAAGCTCTTGCGGCCAAGCTTTACTGGAGATGGTGCACTAATCAGTCGTCCTTATGGGCTAGAATTGTGACTACCAAATATTTTCCTGACATGGCACCCTATGACATACCCAGGCTCCCCCTGGAAGGTAGGGGATCAATGATATGGCGCACCCTTAAGCACGGTGCTCAGCTGGTTAAATAAGACCTCTTATGGATTTGCAACAACGGTTCTAAAACGTTGTTCTAGGAAGACTCCTGGGATGGAGCACCCCCACTTCTTCTTTCACATCCACATTTGCAGCCGCTTGCGGATTCCTTCCTTGCTACTGGTTGGAACAAGGTGATCCATTATAAAGAAGCCTTCAGCCAGGGGAGAAACATTGGATTCAAGTGGAAAGCTTCCGTATATTGGCCGCCGGAGGGTATGGATGAGGAGAAGTGTGAATTATCCCAAATCCTTACCGCCAAAGGATGCAGTGCTTTGCAAGGACAAGATGAGCTCGCCTGGGGGGGTTCCACCTCTGGGCAGTATTCTGTTGTTGCTGGTTACAAGAATTTGTCTAAACAAATTGCTGAAGGAGGTTAGTTCCTTTGGGGAAAGAGAATCTGGAATCGTATATCGTGGCTCAAATGTAATTTCTTTCTTTGGCTGCTCACACACAATAGATGCCTTACCTTGGAGAACCTTTGCAGACATGGATTTCAAGGACCTTCAGTATGTGCCCTATGTCATAATGGAGAGGAAACTGCTGCTCATCTCTTTTTCCAATGCTTATTTGCTAAACATGTCTAGCATCTATGGTGGAATGCCTAGGAACTTCCTTGCTGGCATGTCTCATCTTTAACAGAATTTTGGGATAGACTGGGATCAGCTCCAACAAGGAATTCCCTTATGCAACTAGCCTAGACTGTTGGACCTGTCTTTATACTATGGAATTTGTGGCTTGAAAGAAATAAACGTATCTTTAGGGGAGCGCAGAGGGAAGCAAGACTTCTGTGGGCTTGTATTATTGCAGCTCTACAAGAAACTTTAATGCTCAGGGCCGCAGCTGGCATTGACTGGGATCCTGGAGATATCGAGCTTTGTAGAAGGCTCGGGCTAGAGCTGCTCACAGACTGTGCGCCGCCCAGCAACACAAGTGGGCGATATGGTGGTCTCAGGCAGCCGCGCCCTGTCAACAGAAACGGTAGATGGACTCCTCCCTTGCCTGGCGTTTTGAAAGTAAATGTTGATGGCTCCTCCCGTGGAAACCCAAGCGAGGCTGGGATTGGTAGAATTGTGAGAGACTGCAATGGAAACATCCATTATCTCTTCTCAAAGTATGAAGGCAACCATACAAATAACTTGATGGAAGCCATAGCCATTCTGGAAGCCGTGAAATCCTGCTGCGAATGCGAGTATCTCAATGTTGTTTACGAATCAGATTCGCAAGTGATCATCAATCTACTCAACAATCATAATTATGGTAAAGAACATTGGCTTTTAAATTCTATTTCTCAGCAAATTAAACATTACAACACTTCCTTCAATTCTATTTCTTTCCAACACATTCCTCGCGAATGGAACAATGTTGTGGACTCCCTTGCCAAATGGGCCTCGGAGAATGGCCCTGTTTGGAACATTACTGACCTGGATATGCTTCCGATCGATTTGCATCAAAAATTGGTTCATTTGGTGAATCAAGAATCTATCTTGTAACTGGTTTTCTCCTTTGTGTTTAATAAATTTTTACCCCTTCTTAGTTAAAAAAAAAATTAAATCATGAACTTGCAAAACTATACAACAAATTTTGAGAAGAAGAAATTACTTTTTTGATCCAAGTATGTACTTGGTAGGCACAAATACTTGTGAAACACACACACACACACACACACACACACACACACACACACACACACACACACACACACACACACACACACACACACACACACACACACACACACACACACACACACACACACACACACACACACACAGTGTGTGTGTGTGTGTGTGTGTGGGGTCAAATGAAAAATGATATTTAAAAATTATCTTCACTAGAATGAAAATATAACGTATGATATTTATCCACATAATGCTTAAAACTAAAATGAGATGCCTTGTTTACCATAGAAAAACTTAGGGACATTTTAAAGAGATCTAAAAATGTAGACCAACATGAGAATCATAAGATATAGATCTGGTATAAAATAAATGATGATGTTTCATAAATTTAAATAATTAATTAAAAATAAGAAAAAACATTCCATAAAGTGCATTCTCTAAAACCATAAAAATAAATAATGTAAATGTCAATGCATGTGTTTCACCCTAAATTATTAAGAGAAAAATGAGAAGCCTTCCTAGCTTGAGAAGAACCCTATGAAATTTTGTATATTTTTAAAAATGTTCGACAACATGATAATTATAAAATAAGGCTTTGGAAAAACCAAAATCATGACTTGGTGGACTTGTCAAAAACTCTTTATAAGAAGAAATGTTATGGACTGGAACAAATAAACACAAATAACCAATATAGTCATTCAATTTTTTTTAAAAAGGTGATCCTAATATTTCCTATTTCTTTGTTAGTTTTATAGGCTAGAAAATAGTAAAGGATGTGATACTAGTATGTCCTATCCAAATCTAAATCCATTTAATTTTAGGAAACAAAAGAGGACATTATTAGGGTTATGTTTAAAAGAAGCTAATGCTTTCATGTTGGAAAATTACATAATACTATAGAAATAAAAATAAATCAAATTCTTTGTGTTATTTAGAGTAAATATCTTAGGTTAATATAATCCTAACTTATATTGGAATTTTTTCACATAGTTTCCTAGAAAATCCCTTCTATAAACTATAAAATAGATCTAGATATTTTGTCATTTTTAAATCTATAATCAAACCTAATCTTAGTGTGATATAAAACTTGCTCTCATAAAAGATGAGACCATAAATTTATATTATATATTTTCATTACATTATTTGTGCCACCATTAGTTTGGATAAATAACACATCAATTTAACCTTTGCTTCCTTACATAAATATCAAAATTTAGAGGAAACTTTTTTACTAGCATCTAATGTAGTGAAATATATATATTTGCTTGCTACCATGGAAAAGGTAATTGTGCCATTAACTCAATTTATTGACTACTCACCCATTCCTATCTTTCAATTTATCATCAATTGGCCAATACATACCTATCAACCATAATTATGCCCTATGACATGACCACACCAATGCATGCCACACATCAAAAGTAGAGAAATATGATTGTATTAATCATGAAACATCTAGTGTGGATTGTCGATCATGGATGGGATGTAAGACTCAATTTGATAGGTGAACACCTATTAATGTAAACATTTATTTTCTATAAAATATACTAAGATAAAAATTGACATCGAGAGGCAAAATGTTAGGAAAAAAATCTAGACAATTAAAGTTAATAAGAGAAAAAATACTAAATTAATTTCATATAATTTATTTTGAATTTTGAGTTATAATTTTAGTATTATTGTGATAAGTTTTATAATTATAGTGAAATAATATTTACTTTGAAATAATATTTACTTAAAATTATATCATAAATTGACACATTCTTATCTTAAGCTAAATATATTATTTGTAAAACACACCCACACACCCACACACACCCACACACACACACACACACACACACACACACACACCCATGCATGTGCACATAGACACATAGAGAGAGAGATTAAAAATAAATTTAATATAATATTAATAAAATTTTATAATATTAAAAATATATTATTGAATCATTTTTTATTTGATCGGTTAAATACCATGTTTAAAATTTTGAATTTTACTTTAAAAAACAAAAAATAAATAAAAATACACAAGCTAAAAAATACCATAAACTATATTAAATTATTTTAATTATCATTTTTTAACTTGATATGAATAAATTGAAAATATTTAAATGAAATTTAATTTTTTCTATAATTAGCATACATGATCTAATGAATCCAATAGAAAGCATGAATAAGAGATAAAATAGTAATAATAATAAACAATAATTGTATATCCAAGATAATAATTGAAATGAATAAATAAATCAAATATGATGAGTTAGTCTGATAATTCAATATTGATCTAATGTAGAATACAAAAATACCTATTGCTTATATAGAGCAAGGCATGCAAGATAAAGATCAGGGAACTCACACAACACATGTAGCTCAACTAATATCTGACTACAAGAATAGTGGAGTGCAACTTCACACTAACAAGATAGGTGTCCAACTTGTGTAAATGATCAACACAAGTTGAATACTAGTTAAGCAATATTATCCCATCTTACCCTAAATAGTGGAGCGAAACTCCACTGTAACAACATAGGTGTCTAAGTTGACTACTATCTAAGCAAGATTATCCTATTTGGTGCAAATTATTAATCAATGTAATTAACTAAAAGTAATTAGTGAACCAATCTAAATAATAAATATAAGTAAATTCAATACAAAAAATAAATGCACCAACAACCCCCATAAGCAAAGCTTAGGTAGGGCTATGTAGATAAGAGTCCCGATAACATGTAGTCATATTAGGTACTCTATACCAATAGATGAGGAAAGGATATCATTTAAAAGAAAAAAACTACTCAAAATGAAGGTCTAAGAGACCCCCCCTAAAGAGCTAATGTCCCACACCCATAAAAGAGAACAAAAATTAAAATATCTATAATCTTATCCTCCATAGGACAATATTGAAGATCTATGATCTCTACCTAAATTAGCTCCTTGATAAAGTGCATATGGATCTCTATATGTTTGGTTCTCTGATGATGAACCAAATTCTTCTAGATCTAGATAGTGCTTTGGTTGTTGTAGTAGATGATTGATGGCTTTTGAAAGGGAACACCAAGCTTAGTGAGAATATTTTGAAGCCAAATAGCCTCAATAGTGGCATTAACAATGCCACGATACTCAACCTATATAGATGAAAGAGCAATATCGTGCTGCTTCTTACTTTACCAAAAAATGAGGCTAGATCCAAAGTGAAAGCTGTAACCAAAAGTGGACTTACGATCATCATAATCACCAGCGCAATTAGAATATATGTATCTCATCAAGTCTAAACCTATACTTGTTGTATAGTGAATCCCATATCTGATAGTGCCCTAAATGTAGTTCAAAATGCACTTGGTAGCTCTCCATTGAACCTCATGTAGTGTCTACATAAAGCGTGAAACCATGCCAATTGCATATGAAATGTCAGGCCATATATGAGTTAGATAGATGAAGCTACCTAAAAGCTGGAGATATAGTGTGGCATCAACCAAGGGAGTGGAACAATGAACCTCAAGTCTAACTATAGATAAGAAAGGAGTCGATGTAGGCCTAAAATCAACCATGTGAAACTAAGCTAATAGGTCCATATCATACTTGGGCTATGAAAGTGTAATCCTAAAAGAAGACTATGCCATTGGAATCCTAAGAAATAGTGCAATAGGCCCATGGCTATCATAAAAAACCTATCATGAAGTTAAATCTTAATACTACTGATGATGGATGTTGTGCTTCCTATAATAATGAGATTGTTAACATAAAACACCAAGTATAATAATTATCCTCTTACTATAGAATGTAGACATTCAAATCTAAGTGACATCTTGAAAACCTAACTGAGAGAGGAAATATGCCAATCTTAGAATACCAATCCCTAGGGGTCTAATTTAGGACATATAGAGACTTCTACAAGTGACACACTAATGAAGAATCTTGAACAAACCCCTATGGTTATTCCATATATATCTACTCATGAAGATCTCCATGAAGAAATTCACTCTTCACATCCATATGATGTACAACCTAACCATGAGCTGCACCAATAGTTAGTATCAATCAAATGGAATTCATCTTAGCAATATACACAAAAATTTATATATAGTCAATGTATTCCAATTGGGAAAAACCTTTGGCCACTAAGTGTGATTTATACTTATCAATATTTCCATCTACTACAAAATTAGTTTGATATATCCACCTACATTATATTAATTTTCTTCCCTTAATAAAAATAACAAGATCCTAAGTGTTGTTCCTAATCAATGAGTCATACTCTTCTTTTATTATTGAATCCCACTCAATTATCCTTTTGGCTTCCTAAAAATACTATGGATCAAAAGATGTGGAAATTTAGGAACATGGAAGATCATGTTATGACTATGTTCTCCTTATATCTAATGGATCCCTAACAAGAGGGTTTGAATCCACCAAAGTCTATCTAGCCCAAAAAGGCATCAATGGGTGAGGATATATAAGAGAAGGAGGAGGAATATGACCTACTAAACGCTATTGGGGAGGTATTACCTCATCATCTCTATGAGTAGATGAAGCAGGAGTATCATCCTCACTGCTATCTAATTCTTGTAATGAAGAAGAATGAGAAATGTTAAAAGACAAGTGTGAAGGACTTTCTTCAAAGTAAACACTTCTTTCTATAATGAGCTCATGTGAATCTAGATCAATGAGTTGATATCCTTTAACACCAATAGGATATCCCATAAATATGCAAGTCTAACTTTGTTTTTCCAAAGTGTGACACTTGTTAGAAGGTATGTGAACCCATGCTAAACTATCGAAGACTCTGAAATGATCCACTACTATCTTCCTATTGCACCAAGATTCAAGAAGTGTTATCCCCTTTAAATCTTTGTGAAGAACCCTATTCTATATATATTCAACATAATTAATCACTTCCACCCAATGCTCAGGTACTAATGATTTTAAATGAATCATATAACTCATCATATCTTTTAATAATCTATTATTTCTCTCTGATACACCATTCTAGTGAGGTGTGTATGCAACTGAATGTTGAAGATCAGTTCTTTCAAGAGCATAGAATTGTTTAAACTTGTTCACATATTCCCTCCTAATAGCTATGTAGATGATCTTGACATACTTCCCAGATTATTTCTCTACTAGAACGTTGAACTCTAAAAATCTATCAAATACTTCACATCTAAGTTTCAAAAAATAGATCCAAGTATATCTAGAATAGTCATCAATAAATATGAAAACATATTGGGTTTTACTAAAATACAAAGTAGGCAATGGATCCACTAAATCACTATGAACAAGTTCAAGGAGTTGTGTATCTCTCCAACCCTTCCTTTTATCAAACTTATCCTCTGGACATTTGCCTAAGGCATAACCATGACATACACCTCCTAAAAACTAAATTTGTGAAAGTCCTGTAACCATCTCCTACTGAGTAAGCTGTTGTAAATAATGGTAGTTTAGATTACCAAACCACTCATACCATAGCTTGCTCAATGAATTATCCTCCAATTTTTTGATTGAAACAAAATCGGGTGTGAACTCAACTTTTTATCCAGTATCAAAGTGGGTGATTTGGTAGAGAGAGAGAGAGGGTTAGTTGATATTTTTGGCACACATAGGACATCCTAAAATACACCACTATCAACATCAATTGTACCTTTTCTTATGACATCTACCTTAGAATCATCACCTATGAGAATATGAGGAAAGAAAGTTGATTCTAATCTAAAAAATTGTTCTTGATCAAAACCCATATGGTGTGAAGCACCTGAGTCAATTACCTATGACTTGGAAAAATTTTATAGTGAAACTAGTGCCGTAACTTTCCCTTTCCCTTAATTTGAAGGAGTGAAAGAATCCTTTGAAGAGGATTAATTGATGTTATTCTTATTGAGGAGACCCTTAAGGTCATCAATCTCTTTCTTTCAGCAATCTTATTCACTATGAAACCTCTTTTTGTAATAAAGGCAAGGGGTGATAGTCATTTTTCTTGAATCCCCTTTCTTATTATTGGATTTATAACTCCTTGCGAGGAAGATTGTTGCCCTTTATTTTTATCTTTCTATGACTTATTCTGATTATTTTGCTTCTTTTAACTTGAACCTATATTTGATGTTGATGTTGAAACTTACTTATGCTAAGGTAGACTTGCAACTAGAGCTTGAGATTTGGATGACTTGATTAGACCCATAGCTATTAACTTTTCTTCTTCAAATATAGAATCTCGAATAAAACCTCAAAGGTGGACACTTGATATGATGTGCCCAATGTGAGCCTATGAATATGAAATCTAAAGACAAATGATAAATATTTAGGACGTAATTTGTGTAAGGCAATAAAAATCAACTAAATATCCTTTTTATCAATTTTACATTCATAAATTTATGCTCTAAGATCTATGAATTTAGTGATGTAGTCTTGTATTGTAACATAATTTTAAGGATTCAAACTAATGAGTTCATTGTCAATTTGATAACCATGAACCTAATCTATTTTTCCAAACAATGATACTAATTTATCCCATGTCTCTTTTGGATTTGTACATTTGTCAAGATGGAAATTTAAATCTAAAGACATGTAAGATCAAATGCATCCAATTACCTTAGTAGTTTCAAAGAGAAAGTGCTGTAAATCTTTTGCATCAGTAGGTGGAGTAAGAAGAGTTGTTATGTAAGGTGTATATCCTAGCATCATTAATGCATACCAAGCATTTTGTTTTTATGTGTTATAGTTGTATGTTATTAATAGTGGGAACTTAGGATTTTCCATGATGCAATTGGAAATAAACTATCATAAAACAGAAATCAAAGTATAAAACACACCACAAAACCCTTGTGAATTACATAGTTTTATCCCACCTAACAAGTATTTGTTGGAACTTTATAATTGAGTGAAATTACAAGGTTAGATTATAATTTTTTTAGTTTACAAAAATATTAATTAGGCCCTCAGTTTAAAATTAAATATATATTACAAATTTTTTTGCACCAATACATTGTGCTAAAAAAAATATAAAAAAATAGGACTTCAATACAAGGTCGTATGTGAAAGTTATGAGCCTCTAAAGTTGTAGAAACAAGGATGAACAAGAGTTGCTATAGAAAAACATAAATTATGGAATGTTAGTGTAGTGATTTTTTCCACAAGATTTTTCCTACATGATTGTATGGCTATTCTATGTTATTTAAGCTTCCTTAGGTTAGTTATAAAGGGTCCATAAACTAATTATATTTTATTTTAATTAGTTAATTAATAAAATTAGAGGCTTTATCATGTTTCCCTAATTTTATCTATATGTACCCCACTTTTCCTTTTTGGAATGTCAATGAAGAATCTCTCAATCAATCAACTAATTCACATTTTGTAATAGACAGGTTAATACATATTTTGCCTCTCTTGGAATTTTGGAGCTGTCACACTACCTTATAGGATTCAACATTGATTGTGTGAAATTTATTTAGAAATCTTGGCACATTATTTCATGGTACCAGAGTCTTCTTGATTGCTTTATGCATTAGATCCCTGGTAAGATCCTCCATGCATTCACCTTGCTAGTTTTTCTTCTATATTGGCTGCCATTTTTGACCTTGGAGGTGTTTTCTTAATCTACCTAAAAAATCATGTGAAAATGTATTTTATGAAAAATATATTTGCATATATTTTGTGGGTTTTTTGAGATCTAAAATGGGTTGCTTTTATATTTTTGAAAAATTTCATATATTTTCCTAAAAAACAATTTCTTCCATCTAGTCGAACATCCACATAGATGAAGTAATCAAGCTTTCAAACCCTAGTTTACTCTCCATAGACCAATTCAGGTTCTTAGAAGGAAATTACCTAATTTTAGACCAAATTAGATTTTTGGAGTGTAACAACTTACTTGTAGACAAAATTAGGTTTTTAGTATTACTCTCCTTCCAATTTATGAAGTTAAGTAAAGCAATCCAAGCAACCTGAATTACACTGCTTGGAAGTAATCAAGCTTCTCCAATGCCACAGTTATAATTAATAAGGTTTCTCAAACCTAATAACTTGATTTTATACTAAATCAAGTTTTTCAAGTTACTTTACTTTAAATTCATGAAGTTAAGTAAAGTGGTTGCAAGAACTCGAAGTAAAGTTGTTCGAACAACTCAAAATACATAGCGGAAAGTAATCGGGCTTCTCCAAGGTAATTACTTATAAGTAATTGGGTTTATTCAAGGTAATAACTTATAAGTAATAAAGTTTCTCCAGGGAAAGTACTTTAAAGAATCAGACTTTCTAGGGTTGATAACTTATACTTTTTATAAGTAAAGCAGTTGCACAACCTGAAGTAAAATTTTTTGAAGAACATGAAATACATTGAGGAGAAGTAATCGAGTTTCTCAAGGTCAACTACTTATAAATTTTTATAAGTAAATCAGTTGCAAAAACCTAAAGTAAATCTATTAGAAGAACCTAAAATACACTGAGGAGAAGTTATTGGATTTCTTAGGGTCAACTACTTATAACTTGTTATAAGTAAAGTAGTTAGAAGAACTTGAAGTAGTGTAGTTAGAAGAACCTAAAATCAAACACCTGGAAGAATCCAAATTACACTAAGAGACCCATTCAAGTTTTCAAAGAGATTCTACTTATTACTTTTTATAAGTAATGTACCTGCACAAGCTTGAAGTCAAGCAATTACACAAACCCACATGACATTCAAGGAGGCATCAAATTTCAGGTGAAAGGTAATGAAGAAATAGAGTAAAGTTGTTTCCATTTTTGGATTTTTTGATGAAAAAATACAAGAAAAAAATTTCCATTTCTAGAAAGGGTCCAAGAATATGTGGGAGTAAAAACTAGTAAGTGCTATAAATTTCAATTCATAGCTCCTTTTTGGGTGCCATTTTTTTTGAAAGTGCATATTTTCTCAAGCTCTACACATTGGTGACATTATTTCAAGACTTTTGTAACATCCATTTTTAACATGGTGTAATAGTTTAAAACTCTCTTAAAACCTTTGTACCTTTCATCTTGGATACATTATTGGTTGTGCCTGATATCCCTCTCATAATTTATGACATTGATTTTTCATAGATGCATTTTAAACTATGCTCGACATCTAAGACTAAGTGTGTGTGCATTTTAACTTTAGGGTGGGTATTCTTGATAGTTCAAGGGGTAATTATACTATGTGCTTTCTATTTTTTGCTTTCATTTTCAATTCTATAATTTGTATCATACACTAATGGATCTAAATATTGAACCACTCACACCATTTAACTATCTAGAATGAAAGTCTAAAATACAACTCACTTTGAGAGGTAAAGGACTCTATCAGATTACTATGGGTAAAGAAATTGAGCCATCTACAAATGCAAAAAAGGTTAAGTCATACAATAGATGTGATGACGTCTATAGGTTTTTATGCATGTCAATGTCTCCCAACCTCTTGTTTCTTGTTGAATCTATAAAAACTCCAAACAAAGATTGGACAATCTTGGACAAGCTTTTTGGAGTGTAGGAAATCATGAGGGGTCATGAGCTAGAGAATGAGATCATCACATTGAGCCCAGGTGACTATGACACCCTACAAGACTTATTTACAAAGTTAAAATCATTGAGACTACAATTGAAGTAATGTGGCATTGAGAAAAGAGATGACTAGTTGATTATATCTGTGCTTACAAAACTAGATCACAACTATTTAGTTTTTATCTCTACATTTCATGCTACCAAACATGTGCTTGGATTCACTTGGAAAATGCCATAATTTTATGAGTTTGTTTTTGATCTAACTTGGGAGCAAGATAAGCTAGTTCAAATGGGTGCATTGAAGTATTCTAAATTACATGCCTTGATTGTCAATCAGGACAAGAAGAAGCCTTCTAATAGTGGAAAATAGGAGAAAAAATAATATAAACTAGAACATGAGCATAAGAAGAATAAAAAATTAAATGCCAAACCAAAGGCATCATCAAATGAGTCCTCCTCAATCAGGTAACCTAAAATGAAGAAACTCAAATGCAACTTTTGTAAGAAATATGGGCATGATGAATCTCAGTGCACGAAAAAGAAGATTGACACTTGACTAAGATGCTTGAGAAGAACAACATCAATGTTTTTGAATCCATATCTCAAAAAACATCAACATAAGATTATACATATGATAAAGATAGTAAAAAGGGTAAAAATAAGGGCACAACAATGGTTATAGTAGCTTCTCAACCTTTAACTTGGGTTATTGACTCAGGGGCTTCCTATCACATGGTCTCCTTAGAGGATCTATTTTCATAAATAGAGACATGTTTTATGCCTTCAATTCTAATGGGTGATAACACTTAAGTAGAATTAAATGGTAAAGGATTAGTATAAGTAAGTGATGGACCCTTCAATGATGTTTTGTGTGTTACTTCACTATCCACCAATCTTTTATTAGTATATCAAATAATTTACATAGATGTAGGGAAGTGAGTTGAGTTCACACTTGATTTAGTGTTCATCAAGGAGCTACACAGTGACACTATAGTGGCTTATGGGAAGACAAATCATTAGTCTAGGCTATATACCTTCTCATAATTTTCCCTAGATAAGCCCTTAGTTACACTATTTACTCATGCAAATAGAGTGAAAAAACTATGGCATGAATGGTTTGACCATTTAAACTACCGTTAATTAGAGCAACTCAGTCATTAGGAAATGGTTTTAGGGTTTCCTAAAGTTAAATTCTTGGATGGCCTATGCAATGGATGAATTCTTGGTAAGCATCTAGAAGAGAAATATGATAAGGGCAAAGCAAGGAGAGCTAAATAGAAGCTAAAAATAGTCCACAGTGACTTAGCAGGTCCATTTCCAAAACCTTCATTTAATAGGACAAGATACATGCTCACATTCATAGATGAATTTTTGAGGTAAACCTGAGTATTTTTCCTCAAAAAGAAGTCTGAGGTCTTTGATCACTTTAAGGACTTTAAGGCACTTGTGGAGAATATGTCAATAATAGTGGAGAGTATGTCAATAATAGTTTTGAGTAGTTTTGCACATTAGAGAGGTTCTAGATGTAACACATAGTTCCAAACAGTCCTTAATAGAATGATGAGGTCAAACACATGAGCTTTACCTTGAAGGAAATGACCAACTAAATTCTTCAATCAAAGTCTCTTGCTCGTTAGTATTGGGATGAATCAATCAACTATGTGTGTTACATTCAAAACTGAGTTCCATATAAAGCCTTGAAGGGAATCACTCATTTTTAAGCTTGGGATGGTCACAAGCTCGTAGTTGATCAGTTTTAAGTGTTTAGATCACTAGTAATAGCCTAAATTACCAAGAATAAATAAAAGGTAATAGACCCTCAGAGTCAATCTTGCATCTTTATGGGGTATGCAGAGAGTGTTAATGGATATAAGCTTCTCCATCATAGAAATCATGAGTTTTTCATTAAAAGGAGTGCTGAGTTTCATGAGGGCCCAATTGAACATAATCATGGCACTCTAGACTCTTCAAAAGTCTCATTAGACATTGATTCTACTTTTGACAGTGATGTAAATCCACCTCAAGATCCTCCTGATGATGAGAATGACTCTTATCCTTCTTCAATTTCAAGTGATGAGAGAAATGATGAGGATAATCCTCCATCTCACACTCACACTCACATTATAGATGATGAGGACTCATATTTTGATTCTCTAATCTCATATAATTTTGGTCCTATTTGGGCTAGATAGACACTTCAAAGTGTTGGAGGATGGGTTGGAAATCCATCAAATACAAGGTAGACATGATCATAGTTTTAGGGACTTCACATGCCTAATTAAGCATTGTCTTAGATCTGAAAACCTTAAATGAGGCATCTGGTATTCTAGAATGGGATTCTACTATGCAATAAGAGTAAAATTCCTTGATCAAGAACAAATCATGGGACTTGGTCCCTCTTTTGAAAGGAAGAAAATTGGTCCATTGTAAATGGGTTTATCATACCAAGTATGATGTAGATGGCCAGTCGATAAGTACAAATCTCATCTAGTTGCAAAGGGGTTTTCCCAAGTGCTTGACATAGACTACACTGAGACATTTACTCTTATAGCCAAGATGATGTCTATAAGACTCACTCTAGCCATTATAGTTGCACATCAGTGGGATGTTCACCAAATAGACATAAATAGTGCTTTTATACATGGTAACCTTAAGGAAGAGATATATATGGAGAAACTAAAAGGAATTGTGATACCTCCTTGGTCTGTAGACTTAGGAAATCTATCTATGGACTCAAACAGGCCCCTCAAGTATGGTATACTAAGATGGAATCATTTCTCCTCACAATCAGGTTCACCAAATTCCACTTAGATATTAATGTCTACATCTTGAGGTAGGATGATTCTTTGTTGATCCTAGTTCTCTATGTGGATGACTTATTGATTATAGGGAGCTCATGATCATCCATCTCAGTAGTAAAAAATACACTTTCAAATATATTTTGAATGACAAACATGAGATTATTACACTACTTTCTTAGGATTGAAATCATTCAATTAGATTCTAGGATAACCTAATCACAATCTAAGTATTCTCTTGGTTTACTTGCGAGGTTTAACATGGATGATTATAAACCAACTCTTATTCTCTTCTTGTTTAGTGTGAAGCTTGAGGTTGATTATCCTACACTACTCATTGATATAAATTTGTATCAATAACTCATGGATAGTATTATCTATCTCACACACATTAGACCTGACATATCCTATGTAGTTGGATTGGTTTCCTAGTTTATGCATGTGCTGCATTAGTTGCACTAGAAATCAACAAAGTGGATTCTTTACTACATTTGGGGTTTACAAAACTATGGGATACACTATGGAGTAAGAACAAAGGTATATTTGATTGGATACATATATCTAGATTGGGTTGGAGATATTCAGAGTCAAAATTCCACTTTAGGCTATAATTTCTCACTTGGTTCGGTTCTAATAAGTTGGTCAAGCAAGAAATAACATGTAATTACTTTATCATCCATAAAGGTAGAATACAAAGGGGATATCAATGCCACCAATAAATCAATCTGGCTTCAGGAAATTCTCATTGAGTTTGTTGTCTAATTTCATAAGCCAATAATCATCTACTGTGACAACCAAAGCACTATCCAGATTTATAGGAATTTGGTGCTCCATCAAAGGACTAGGCACATAGAAATTCATATGTATTTAAATATGGATCTTATAAATGAGTAAGTAATTGATCTTCAATACTATCTAACATCAGAGCAAATTGTAGATATTCTAACCAAGCCCTTCATAGAGAGTAAATTTGTTCATCTGTGAGCTCTCATTGGGGTTAGGGTTGCTCCACCTTATTCTTCCTCCTATGGAGGTTCATCACTATGTACTTTGGTACGTCATCAAGGTTTCAATGTTGGGACCCAATTCTCATCTCACCTAAGCTACGCTTAAGGGGGGGGTGTTAGTATAGTTATTTTTCTCAATAAATTTTGCCTACACAGTCATATGGCCACTCTATGTTGTTTAAGATTACTTAGGTTAGTTATAAAGGGTCCATAAGATAATTATATTTAATTTTAATTAGTTAATTAATATAATTCAATAATTTCTCAATTTTTCCTAATTTTCTCTATATGTACCCCATTTTTCCTTGTTGGAAGGTCAATGAAGAATCTCTTAATCAATCGACTCATTCACATTTTGTAATAGACAGGTTAACGCATATTTTTCCTCTCTTGAAATTTTGGATATCTCACACTACCTCACAAGATTCAACATTGATTAAATTAAATCTATTCAGAGATTTTGGCACACTATTTCATGGAAAAATCTATTAAAATCTAGAAATACCTGAAAGTATAGCAGCAAAGAGCATGAAATTTTAGGCTATTTCAAAAACAAATTACTGAAAAATACCTCTTAGTGTTCAAATGGTGTGCTCCTAAATTTATCTTTTAAATTTTTCCTATTGATCTGTGAGTCTTGTTCAATTTGTTTTGCCTTGCATAGTCCATATGGTTTGTAAGACCGTACTTGGGAGCAAAAAAAAAATTTCCTTCTAGGTGACTGTATCCAAATTAAATAAATTTTATATGGATCTATAGGTTTTGACACATTTTGAATGTAACTAAGAGGTCTATTTTACTCAAAAATGCTTTAATTTTTAGGTACCTACAGGATTTAGGTGTGGTGATTCTAGATGAAACCCTTGCCAATTTTGCCTCTTATACCTAATTTGATAAAATTGTAGATGATTTTGGCTATCTCAGGCATTCTAAACTCAATGGTGATCTTATAAATTCTCCATAAAGATCTAATTTATTCTTGTATACAAAATAAAAAAATTGATCCTATATCTAGATATTTTTCTTTTAAATATTTAACAATATACATATTCAAGGTAGCTCTGGTACCAAGTTGGAATTATCATACAAGATATAATGAATATAATATAAAATAGGAACAAGAGATAAAATAGTAATAGTAATAAATAATAACTATATATCCAAGATAATAAATAAAATAAATAAATAAATCTAATATGATGAATTACTCTAATAGTTCAATATTGATCTAATGTCGAATACACAAATAGCCATTGCTTATATAGAGAAAGGGGTGCAAGATAAAGATCAAAGAACTCACACAACATGTGTAGTTTAAATAATATCTGACTAAAAAAATAGTGGAGTGAAACTCTGCAATAACAAGATAGGTGTCCAACTTGTGTAAATGATCAACATAAGTTGACTACTAGTTAAACAATCTTATCCTATCTTACCCTGAATAGTGGAGTGGAACTCCACTGTAAGAAGCTAGGTGTCTAAGTTGACTACTAGATAAATAAGCTTATCCTATTTGGTGCAAATTATTAATCAACATAATAAACTAATTACAATAAGTAATTAGTGCACCAATCTAAATAATAAATACAAGTAAATGTAATAAAGCAAATAAATGCACCAATAATTTTTATGTTTTTAGTTGTGATAAATCATTGCACAAACCATCATTAGTTATATGTTGGTCTAAGTTTATAATTTTAATAAATGACTCAAATAGTCAAATCAAAGAAAACATTGGCATTTATACAAAGAAAAGTTTCTAAAGTTATCATCTTTATAATATTCCATCTAAATTTAAATTCCATGCCTCTCTTTGTGTTGTGTTTCCCATCAAGATTACACTAGGAAGTTTTTATACCCTATAAGATCCATACCACCATCTAATAAGGTACATCATGTTGAAATAAAAATAATATTTCCCAAAACATGGTTATTTTATATTCATCTAGTTGACATCAAGATTGCACTAGCCATTTTAGGGAACCTAGATGCTCTCCAATGCCCTCTAATAAACCACTTCAAAAATAAAAAAATATCATCCAAAACATGAAGTAGTCATATTCAGGTGACTCACCTACAAGATGCAAGGGAACCATTCAAGGTCATATATGTTTCCCACCAAGCTCCAATAATCAAGTTTGATCAGAGTATAACTGGGCATATGGAATGGTCTATAAAATGGCCATTCATAACAATGTCATTCAAAGATAAGATTCATACCTTCAACCTAAGGATAAACATTGATTCCTATTCAATCCTATTTTTATTTTCTAGTCGAAAGTACCTCAACACCAATAAGTTGAAGATCCTAGTACCACAAAGTTACACCCTAAAAGTTTAATGCATGCCCTGGCTATGGTATCTACTCCTTATAAAATATGATTAAATGTGTTTTTAATAAACATTCCATCACTATTATTTTTGACTCTAACAAGACACATAACTTCACTAATCCTAGGCTGGTCAAATAGGTTGATTTCTATGTTTATACTTGTTTAGTTTTATAAATTATTATCATTGATATACCTCTGGGGTAAATAATAAAATTTCTATGTTTAATTTCATCTAGGCCTCAATATGGTCATTTTATATTTTTGAGTATTAATGTGACTCTTATAGGATAAAACTATTAAAAAAATTGTATTGCTAAAGATGTACAATAGTTAGAGAAAATTGATTATAACTGGATAAATATATTAACTTAATATTTTTAAAAATCACTAAAGAGGAATGTAATTAGCTTTTTTTAGATGAATATATGTATGTAGGAAAGGTATAGTCATTTAAAATACACTAGAATAATCCTATGAATGTTTGAGGTCTAGAAACATAGCTTTTTCCTCTAACTAAACAAGTCCACATCAAATGGATAGGTTCATGGCTACAATACTATTTTATGAGTGTGAATATGTAATTTTTTAGTATTCAACAATACTATGGGATTCATGTACATCTGACATGTATTCATGTAGGTTAAAATGCACACAAATTTACAAAAAATTCTCTATTTTCTTTCTCTTTGATTCAAACCCTAGTTGTGTAGTGTAAGAAAAATGTAAACTAGGATAACATGATAAAGTTATGGTTTGGGATAAGCTTAGACACCCAAAAGTAACTAAGTTCTACCTATATATCCAATACTCAAAATAATGAATAAATTCACATGTTAGTCATTAATTATTTTAATGTGGGTAGTTGTACAAATAAAAGGTTAGTTTGGCTTGTTGAGAAGTTGGGTCCATTGTGGAAAGTTTATTTAAGATTGAAGAGGAATAAAGTTTTTAACTTGAAATATTATATAGTGTAAGCTTTCCTTTAATAAATAAAATGTAGGTTTTCAATCTATCTTGTGTATAAAATCCTAATAGTAGTATCATAGTCACAATTAATGTGGGTTGTGAGATGGATTGTAGATGAGGAAGCAATGAAGATAAGGAAGAGATATGAAGCCAAGGATTTTTTTATTTTCCTTGAAGACTTTTAAAGTTTTTAATTTTTCCTAGATATTTTGTAGAGTTCACCATAGAGCATATTGTTTTAGAGCAAATTAGGATCCAATTATAGAGTAAATATAATGTAAAGAAGTAAATTTACTTGAGAGAAACTAGGGAAACAAAAACAAAGCATCCCAAACTGAAAATGGTGTTTTAAATGCTGATATACTTGTCTGAACTACTAATTTATTGGTATGGAGGTGTGAATATACAATTATGGTGTGATTTATTTTTGAAAATGGAATTGTAATTGTTTGGGGTCTACAAAAGGGATGAAAAACATTGGAACATGGCTTGATACCACTATAGAAGCATATTTTTATTGTTCAAATGTTATTAGTTGTGAGTGGGGTGTGTTAGAGTATGGTTGAAGTGCTAAACCATCTCTCTAATACTTGAATAAAATGTATAAATCTTCCAAACTTCTTTGGTTGCTTGGTATATCTCAAACAATGTGAGAAAAGGGTGTTGAAGCTACTTGAAGCTTTCACTTATATATTTTAATGAATTTGTGACTCTTTTTGTGTCAAATTTTAATTTTTATGAAAGTTTTTAAATATATTTGGAGATATGGATCAAGTTGGTGATCCAAATATGCATGGACTTCTCTTATCTTGACTGATAATGGGGAAGGTGTTGAGACCAGTCTCCAAGATCTGGTATGGATGGTTCTTCATGGAGTAGGACTAATCATGTACTTTGGTGCATGTTTGATAGTGGTGTATATTGTAGGTAGTGAAATATTTGTAAGTAGTTTTAAGTTGAAGTATTCCATTAAATGATTCATACTTCATGTACAAGTTCAATGAAGGCAATATGGATCATTACCATTGGAACATTCCATATATGTTCCATATTATGGTTATAAGTACCAGGTTAAAGGGAAGGTGGATGCTACACAATCATCATCATCATGCCAATTAGTATTAGGAAGGTTATTGGGACTATAGTAAGCATAGGACATATGAGTTTTGACCATAGAGATAACATAGGTTGAACAAAAGTATATTATAAAATTGTCAAGTTGCAGTGATTTCATCATACATAGTGATTGTTTACTCCTGCATGCATATTTTGCCCCCCTATAGATTAAGGGCATTTGTTGCATATTATGATCCAAATTCTATTTTTTTAGTGTTTAGTTTTTAGTGTCATGTTTGAGGAATTCATCTCCTTATGAAACACCCCCTTATATTTATAAACATCCTTTCGAAAGTAAGTAATTAATGTTAGTCATTAATTATGTTAATGTGAGTAGTTGTACAAGTATAAGGTTAGTTGGGATCTTTGGGAAGTTGGGTCCTATATGCAAAGACTTATTAAGATTGAGGAATGAATTTTGTAACCTGAAATTTCATATAATGTAAGCTTTACTTCAATAAATAAAATATATATTTTCCATTTATATTATGTATAAATTCCAAAAAAAAATGTTGATGTCTTATACATATCCTCATTAAATTGTCATGAAAAAAATTCTGTTTTGTTTTTCAGTCTCTACAAAGATTGTGTGAATTTCTTTCTTTTAATGAATGAGAAATGGCTTCAGTGGGAGTTTTCACCATATGGGGGATTAGTACAAAATCACTTGATTTTTTAATCTTTCTTATGTTATATTAATCTAGTTCACATATAAATTGTAATGTCATGATTAGAGACCCTAAATGTTCCCTACTTCCCTCTAATTAGGCACATCATAACAAAAAAAACCTCACCCAAAGCATAGAGTAATTAGATTCTTCTCAATAGTTATTCTTAATAGTTATATAAAAGGAAAGCGAATACTTCTATGGATTCTCCTTTGAAATTGATAAATGTTAAACTTAAAATAAGTTATAGGTTAAATTTTATTTAGATCCCTAAAATATTGTAAGTTTTCCTTTAATGATGGAAATTCCATGTAGTCAAGTGTCAGTGGGATCCAAAAATCTATGTCTTCTTCCCACGGTTTTGTGCCATGAAAATAATTTTGTTCCTATTATTTGTCCTCGATGATGTGATATTTTTCTCTAAAAAATATTGGGCTTTGTGATCCAAATTATTTGCTGGTAGTGTTATTTGTTAGTGTCATCGATGGGGAATGTATCTTTTAGATGTTTTACATATTTATACTTAATCATTTTCATTTTGGAAACTAGACTCAAAATTCTATAATTCATGTTTTTATACCATCTTCAAATTTTGAGTGTAGAAATTTCAAACAATATATAGAAATTGAGATTTTTCAATTTTTAGGGAAAACATGTCCATTTTTAGGCCACATTTTGTCCCTCAACATTGTGCACTTACCCTTATCACAATAATATCAATAATGGTTTTAGTAGCATATCCCCTTTAAATCACAAGTGAACCTCAACATCCCCATATTTGAAGGCAAGATCAAATTATTAGCATTGGATGCTTATATTAGACAAATTGAGGCTTACATTTCAATCAATGTATTCACCAATGCTGAAAAATATAAACTTATTAGTGATGAAGATGTCAATTCTAGTGGTTCACTATTGGGATACTTTTAGCACATAATGAACACAAGATTATTTTACAATTCAATCCTTGAATAATATTGTGGATGCAATAAAGGAGGAATACTACCCTCTCTCTCACTTTGAGTATTAATAAATCAAGTTATAAAAATTGAACCAACATAAAGATCAGTCAATGAAGAACTAAACCAATGTGTTCCATGAATACTAGATGCCCCTATGTGAGAACTTCACTAGAAAAAATAATGTGTAAAGTATAGTATATGACTCTCACCTTAAATTCATGCTAAAGTGTAATTATTGACTTATTAATATTTAGGGAAAGAATATTTCAATGCAACCAAGTTTGAATGGAAATCCAATATTAAGTAAATCATTTTCCCTCTTTGTCTAACAGGGTAAATAAGGGACATGTTATGAACAATGCCCCTTTTCAACCTTGTGTGTATAATAAAAATGTCTATCATAAAGGGGAATAACCTAAGAATCCCACACAAAACTTGAAGGCTCATTCACTTTCTAACTTAGATAACCTAAAGTTAGGTTATGACAACATTCTAGCTCATTTGGAAGATGTCTTGAAGATAATATTCAATACCTAGAAGGGATTGGATGAATGTATGGTCATGCTCTTTAGTTTGATTTTTTCCTTACATCCCATTGAAATTTTGTATCTTTATTTAATAGCTACATGAAATATAGTATCTTGTCATCTAACTAAGTGACAAAGCATTTTATTTCTCAAAATTTTAGATGTTGGGACTATAATTACTTAAATCTTGTTAGAGGAAGCATATTTATGATATATTTAATATTTTTAGCATCTACTTCAATGCCTATCTAAGATATGATATAACTAAGTAATTTTACTTATGTAACTCCAAATTCATACTTTTGTGCATTTAAATGCATAATGAATTTTTACAGTCTCTTAAATATCTGCCCTAAATCTATAGCTTGATCCTGTTGATATTTCCTTTTACAAGTAAGTCATCCACATAATCATTAACAGTCTTGTGTATATATTCATGTAAGATGTGTGTCATATCTCTTTGGTAGGAGGCCCCTACATTATTTAATTTTAAGGGTATGACTAAATAAAATAATGTTCTCCATGGGGTTATAAATGATGTTTTTATTGATCTGTAGGACTTATGTTGATTTTATTGTATCCAAAAGACCATCCATAAATGATAATTTTTTTTAACTAATGGTAAAAGCCATAATCATGTCAATGTTTGGTAACTTAAAATCATATTTGGGGAACACTTTATTGAAATCCTGAGAGTCTATATAATACCAAGTGTCTCCATCTAAATTTATAAATGGTAATATGTTAGAGACACATTTAAGATAGGTAATAGATTGAATAAAATGTGCATCAAAGATTTTTATTATTTCATGTTTGACTACCATTGCTAGTTTTGGATGCCTTTTCTATTTTTTGCTTGAATCACTTAGCATTTAGGTATAATACTATGTTATGCATTTTAATTGTAACATCAATTTAAGACATATATTTTTAAGCCCATGCGAATAGTTATAGGTAATCATGTAGAATTTGTTGAATAGTTTGATCATCATTATTTAAAAAATCTATGAGAGGTATTCGCTATAGATATTTATTTATTATATACTAATATTTTATTGTCCCTTCATTAATTAGAGTTGATTTTTATTCCATTTATGGTGTTTTAGGAATGGTATTTAGACCATCTATTGTGATGTGGATGTTAGTATATTTAGTTTCTCCCAAATATCTTAGGGTGCTTGATGAAGGAGGAAACTTATTATTGTGATAGAAGGAAGGAATTTCCTTGATAATGGGGTATAAAACCACTTATTTATATAATTGGTAATTTTAAGACTTAAAATATTATTGAGAAATTAAGTGGATTAAATAATTAAATAACTTATAAAATTCAACCTTACTGACTTATTGTGTTGTGTTACTATTATGGAGTTAAGAGTTCTCAAACAAATTTTAATATTGAATAATGACATTTATTAAATGAGTTAATATAAAAAATAAGTTAGAGTTTGATAAATATTATTATTCTTGAAGGGATACTCTACTATTAATTTTCATATAAATTTGATCTATCCATTAATTTATCTTAAAATTCTATATGTTATTAGTGATTTCATGTGAATTAAGACTATTATGGACAACCCACCAATTTAAAAAATTACATCTCTGTAGTTGTAATCTATTAATATTTAAAGTTGTCAATGTATAATGCATCTACTCTTGTTATTGATATTGAATGCATATTATAGAAAATATTAAGGTGTCACTTATGTTACACCAATTTATCTTTTGTATATAATATTATTTGATTTGGTGTGCATTCTATAAAACCACCTTTCTACAATCAAAATTTTGAGAAATTCAACTATTATTGATAAATTAAGATAGTAGAATAATTATTTAAATAATATAAAAATTGCAACCTTATTGCCTTTTTATGTCGTGTTACAATTATGGAGTTTAGAGTTTTCAAGAAAATTTTAATATTAAACAATGATATTTATTATAGAGGTTAATATAATAAAATAAAATAGAGTTAAATACATATTATTTAAGTAGCAACAAAAAACATTTCCACTTTGCATTTATTAAAAATACACTTGTTTTGTGATTATATAACATTAACCTTAGTTATTGAAGGACGTTGTATAGAATTTTATTTTTATTAGCTTATATTTAATTAATTGCATTAGGTTTAGATTCCCTTGAATATGTGAAAATTTATTTATTTTCATTATTTTCATTTCAACCTTATTTGTGCAATGCAAGACAATTATTACTAGCAAAATAGGAGAAATATATGGGTTGAGCTAACATTAGCCACCCCAATGTGACTGAATGTTGCCTACATATTTAATACTCTAACAAAGGAATGAAATAAAATGTAGTTATCATATATAGTTGAGTGCATTAAATCTCATGAAAAATTAATATGTTGTGCAACCCTGAATATGGATTTCAACACTTGGAGACCTATGGCTTGAACTTGAAAATAATGATTCAAACATAGCTTAAGGCTTTATCTTTTTAGGGATTTCAGATTTGGAAGATTTTAATAGGTTTATTTAAATTTTCACCCATTAGAAGATAACCCTATAATCTTATAATTAATATGTTTATATAGGGAACTCTTTTAAGTAATTTTTTTTAACGGACTTGCAAAACATGTGGGTTGACATTTATCAACATTTTTAATATAAAAAAACAAGTTTTTAAAGGGTGAGGGGGAAAGCCTACCATGTGTTTACAAGTTTGACATGTAATATACATGCTTTAATAGTTATATGTGCTCAAAATTTCACATTACATCTACAAAATATTTTGAATGTAATTTAATACAAATAGTTATAAACAAATCCATGACTCATAATTAGATCAGATTTAGTTTACAAACCTAAACATAACTCTATAATTATTTTAGCTATAAGTAATTAAATTTTAAAAAAATTATCACCCAATGTTGTTACAGGGTAATTGACATATTTTTTATAAAAATCTTCTTATCTAAAGCTCCAGTTGTAGGCTCGCTTGATTAAAAAAATAACATAATAATTATTAATCCATCAGAATATTTTTTAGCATAGAAATGAACTCAATTTAATAAATTCCATTTAATATATTTGGAGAGCTTGGATACAATGACACCTAAAATAAACTTTGTATTCTTAGATGGAAGTATAAGTTTTTCCTTTAAAACACACACTAGAATTGAAACTTAAATAAAAACAACCATTTTTATTACACAAACTAAAAATAAATTTCCTGGTTAAATATGGTGCTATATAAAGCATACGAGAATGAAATTTGGTATTATGGATGATCATAATGGTATAATATTATGAGATTATCTGGTAGTAAGTCTTAATTATTTTTCTAGACAAGGATAGTTTGCATGATCCCAAGGTATTTTTTCCTAGTTTACACTTGTTATTTCACCCTCAAAGTAGGAGGTTGAAAATGGTAAAGAAAACAATATTTTTAAGGATGTTTGGGAGCCAATAAAAGATACTATAGATGATAGTATTAGAAGTGGTTGTCAAGGGGGGATTTGGAGACAATCCATATGACCCACCACATCCTCTTCCACTACTTGTGGTTTTTGTAATTGCTTAAATTCTCTTAGTGTGTTGTGTTACCATTATGGAATTAAGAGTTTTGAAACAAATTTTAATATTATGTGATGACATTTATTGTATGGGTTAAAAATAATAAATACAAATTTTTGGTGCTTATATTTTAATAAAGTTTGCTGATAAAATAAAAGTTTTAATAAAAGCTATATGGTTTTAAAATGTTGGTCAGATTTCAACTTGTAATATTTTTTGTTCATAAAATTAGATTTTTAATAAAATTTAATATGGGATAATAATGGTTTTTGGTAAATTTTGTAATTTGAGGTAATGTGGAAGTATTTTTAATACTTTCAGGCAGTCTATTATATTTCAAATATGTTGGTCAGATGATTTGATGGTTATGCCATCAAGCAAGGCATTTTTAGTTTTATGTTATTAGGAAGGGGCCCTATAAACCCTGATATCATTCAAATAAATAAATAAATAATGTTAGCTAATTTTTTTTTAAATGGAATATTTTTTAAGTGATAGTCAAATGGATATCAAGGTTAGGGTTGTAATCAAATTAATCAAAGTTAAGGTTGTAATTAAAGGAATCACATACATTATAGTACAACACAAGACCAACCAAAGAGGTAGTGGCTACAAAAAATGGATTAGAACCTGCACTTAGAGTAGACTCCACAATTTTTCCCCTCACCAAAATTTTCCTACTCTAGTAGTAATTCTAAATTATTTTTCTAGTCAAGGATGGTCTACATGATCCCAAGATAATTTTTCCTCTTTTCCATTTGTACTTTTTATTTCACATTCAAATTAGGATATTGAAAATGGTAAAGAAAACAATAACGATAAGGATGTTTAGAAGCCAATAATATATATTATATATGTGAATACTAGAAGTGGTTTGGGAAGGGGGTTGGGAGACAAGCCATCTGAACCATGAAATCCTCCTCCAGTACTTATGGTTTCCTTAATTTCTTATATTCTCTTAGTGTGTTATGTTACCATTATGGAATTAAGAATTTTCAAACAAATTTTACTATTAAGTGATGACATTTATTTTATGGGTTAATATAATAAAATATGGTAGAGTTAGATAAATGTTATTTACTATAGCTACACTTACTTTGTGATTATATGACATTAATAATAAGTATTGAAGTAGGTTGTATATAATTTTTAGTTTCTTAGTTTATATTTAAGTAGTTGTTCTAGAGGTATAATGTGGAAAATATTACCTAGGTTGTGTCAACAATGTTTCATATGTTTTCATATTATATATTATTGGATGAGTGGTTGGCCATTTTTAACTTCTTTGATTTACTTGTAATTCACTTTACATTTGTAATATATTTAAAATTATAATTTCAAAATTTTAGATCATATAAAAAAGAGTATTTATTTAATATTGAATTAAAAAAAAAGATATTACTAAGAAATTTCGTTTTCAAACCTCTTCTCCATTATATTTTTTGGTTGCAACCTTTTTTCCAAATTTAGCCTCATTAGTTAATTATTAAATAATATTTTTAAATTAAAAAAATTAATTAACTTTTCTTCAATAAATTGAAGATTAAAGTATTATCTTCTTGATTATGCTAGAGTGGTTCACATTGAACATGACTTTAGTCTTTGATTATATTAGTGACTTGATTGGGGTGTAGTTAAGGAATATTGATTCCCAAAACTTAATTGACACAACCTAATATTACTTGGGGCTTGATATTATTTAATTGGGTGCCCAAATCAATTAATCACTTTATTGGTTATTCAGTGGAATAAATTAAGGTATATCAAACCACTTAAACATAATTAAAACAAGCTAATATTAGTAAGACTCTATATGACCTAATGAAAAAATAGATTAAAGAGAAATCCAATATAATATTAATAATTTTTTATAATTAAAATGCAAAAATTCTATTAAAATGTTAATGACACAAATATTATTATAACTCCCTATTTTTAACAACTTAGTATCTATATAAATAACTAAAGAGGAAAGTAATTAGCTTGTTTTAAATTAATTCATGTATTTGGGAAATGTACACTCCTACGAATATAATGGAATAATCCAGTGAATTCTCAAGTCTGTAAACAAAGAATCTACATCTAATTGGACAAGTTTACTTTTGATAGACAGGTCAATGGCTACAATATTTTCTTTTGAGTGGAGATTTATCTTGTGTAAATTTATTATCTTATAGGAGTCTTGTGCATTTCCATGCATATGAGATGTATACCTATAGGTTTGAATGCCCATGAATCTACAAAAATGCCTCTATTTTCTTTATTATTAATTTAAACCCTAGATGTGCATTACAAGATAACTATGAACTAGGATAACATGAGAAATGGATGGATTAAGATATTGTTAGCCACCCCACTGTGATTGTTTTTTGGTTACATATCCAATAATCCAATGGAAAAATTAAATCACATGTTATAAATAAATAGATTTTTGAAAAAAAATCATGTAATGCACTTACAACTTAATTGACATGTCATAAAAATATTGTTTCTTATGTCAAAATCCAGCCATAGGCTCATTAGAGAATAAAATCATCATATCATAGTTATTAATCCATCAGAATGATATATATTTTAGAATAGAAATGAACCTAGTTTTATAAGTACCATTTAATATATTTGGAGAGTTGGGATGAATCTCAATTCAAAATAAACTTTGGATTCATATATAGAACCATAAGTGATTAATTGAAAACACATATTAGCATTGAAACTTAAATAAAAACATACAATTTTATTACATAGACTAAAAAATAAATTTATTGGCTAGACTTGGTGCTACATAAAGAAAATGGAAATGGAATTTGGTATTATGTATAATCATAATTGTGTAATCTTATAATTTAACAAACATAATGTGACAAATAATAAAAAATAATGTGCAATGATGGAGGGTCAGTTAACAATATAAATACACATTTTAAGTTGTTAATTTGTATTAGTGTCATCTCATAAAAATATATTTTTGATAAAAGTTAATATGGTTTGATAATTTTAGTCAGGTTTTAATTTGTAATAGTCTATATTCATATAATTATATTTATAATAAAAGCTAATATGGTATAATAATTTTGGACATGGTTTTTTTAAATTGAATAATTCCTAAATGATGGTGAAATGGACATTAGATATAAAGATTGAATAAAAATTGAAAACTCTCACTATAATACAAATCACCACTAAGCTAAGGCATTTTGGCTATTAGTAGAAAACCCACTTTTAGAGTAGATGCCATAGTTTCTCCCCTCGGTGGCATTTTCCCGCTTTGCTAGTAATTCTAACTTATTTTCATGGATAAGGGTGGTTTGAACCTACATAAGGGAATTTAATTTGGCTTGAACTTACTAGTTTTCCTTCGAGGTAGGAGGTTAAGGATGATTAAAAAATAATAAGGGTAAGGATGTTTGGAAGTCAGTTCCTAATTTGATAGACCAACCTCCCATAATTAGTTGTGGAGGGGGTGGGGGGTAGGTGACAAACCATATGATCCACCATCTCCTCCTCTACTACTTGAGGTTGCCCCAATTTATTAAGTGCTCTTTCTATTTTTAGTTTACTTTTTATGGCTTGTTATCTATGTTTTAACCACTTTTTGATTGAAAAATATTTTTTGGCAATTAAACTCATATTAAATTCTTGGTCTTGTCCAATGTGACCATGTAGTATGATCATTCCTTTGAGTTTTTATATGAATAAATTTGTAATATGAAGTTATATTAATCCATATAAAAAATATATAAAAAATTAAGTGGTCTACAATAGGTTTTTAATTCCTAACATGAACTAACTAACCCTCTAACAATCAAACCATGCAGTATAGGAACACTTGTGTTGATAATGAAAACATTATAACAAATATGATTTCAAATCATTTGATAATAGTGCTTATAAATATAATTACAATATGAGGTGTGTATGATCCATATTTTTAAAATTAGTAATTTATCTATGTTTACTTATAAAAACTACAAATTGATGTTAGTTAAAATTGTGAAAAAAGTTAAAATATGAAAAATAGTGTTTCCATAATCCATGATAATATAGTGTGAATGCTTTTATATATATATATATATATATATATATATATATATATATATATATATATATATATATATATATATATATATATATATATATATAATTGTGTGAGATATTATAGATAAATAATATTAATCAATTGAACCGTCATGAGGATGGGAATATTCTCATCCTCATGATGGTTCATAGAGTGTGACCTGAAATGTTGATCTAAAAGCTCTCAAATAGTTATATTAAGAATCATTCACACTAAGTTACAATATGTTACAAATATTATAAAATATAGTTTAAGAAAATTTGTATTAATACTTTTAATAATTAAAAATAAAATTTAATATGTACAACATTTCATAATAATATATTACCTAAAAATATAATGATAACATGTTATATGTGCAAAACATACTAAGGAAAAATTCACATTAGGAGATAAAACTTAAGGAAATAAAGTATAACCGATTGAAAATGTTTTATTATTATTGTTAAAAATAGGTATTTTGAATCAAGGACCTAACCTTAGAAAATAAAAGACTTGATAAGTACTAATAAGATAGAAAAAACAATTACAGTTGATAAATGTCCCAAACATAAGCATAAAATAACTAAAACATAGTATGAATAGGACCTCACAAGCCAAGATTTTTAACAAGTACAACTATCCTAAAATAATGTTATAACTAGAAATGATGATAATAAATCCCTCTCACAAAGTTTTATTTTTGAGGTCTTATATAAATATCCAAAAGTCTCAAATCCTTTTTTCCATTTCTTCTTTTTTGGTTACTTACAACTTTCCATTCTCCCCACTCCTCTAGATTTGGCAATATGGGGATTGATATTTCTAGAGTATCCATTGTATTCTATATCAAAAATAGATCTATCAAGATTTTTCCTATTAAATAGGTCTAAATCAATATATATTCACTTACTTTAGTGTTAGCCTTCTTCTCTTCTAACACAAATTTAGGCTTTGATAAAGTATCCACCTTCTTAACCGAAGCCTCTACACAAGGTTATTTATTATTATGGGTTTACTCCCCAATTTACATTGGGGTTTTTGGAACTAAATAGGCCCTCAATTTCATCCCATCTATTATATATATATATATATATATATATATATATATAGAGGCCGTTAATTTCATCCCGTCTATCATTAACAACTTGGATTGTAATATGTTCAACCCATGTTTCCTTCCACTAGGAATTAGGCTTTTTGAATTTAATACGTGAACACTCATTAACAAGATGCCTAGTTTAAAAAAAATTGTAGTACCTAAAAGGAATCCCTTCAGAGTATATGGAGTGAATCCAAAACTTATCTCTAACCTTTGATTCCACATGTGCAGGAATATCCTTAGTTATGTCTACATTTCCTAAAATAAGGACACAAGTGGAATGTACACTTTCTTCAATCATAGCATCAATAATAAAAAATTAGAATTGTTAACAAGATGTAGATGGGTTTTTTTTTCCTATCTCAACCCAGGTTCAAGTCTCATTAGGAATTTTTAAATTGAATGTGATTGTGTGAGCTCAATTCATAGTTGGTGATGACTGTTTATGGTGGTTTTGTGGTTTTGAGGAATTGAACCACCTTTTTGTATTCTAAATTTAGTTCATATCTCTAGTCAAAATAATTAATGAATAAAAAAATTAGATGAATATCTATTGAAAATTAAAACACCCATTTTAACATAAATCTAATATTTTAAAAAAAGTATTATATGGAAAAAATAAGAAATAAAAAATAAACTTCTTAAGCTCATAGTTCAAGATAAAAGGTAAACATACATATTGTAGACACCCAAAATTATGTCACACACACGTGTGTAACTCCTTGTGTCAAAACCCCTTTTAGCCCATTCTTCAATAATAATAATTAACCTCCCTAACCCATTACTTTACCCCTCACACATTTAATTAATTTAAAATACTTAATTAAGTTAATTAAAAAGCCCTTTTTGCCACCTTACCTGGCCACCTTGCCCTATGACTAATTCTCACCTAATGAGTCACCTTAAGACCTAGTCTACTCATCCTAACTACCCAAGACTTATTCTCACTTCAAAACTAAATTCCTAATCAACTTCCTCCTTCTCAACCTCTTATTTTTACCATTTTGTAATGGGTTCCACACTTGGCATGAAGAGCAACAGAAAACATGCCAAAAATAGTAATCTTTACCTATTCTAGGGCCACCACTGTCAATCAACCCATAATCATCATCAATGGAATCACCAATGTTAGTGATATAAGACAAACACCAACCTAAAGTTTGGGTCAACAAAATCCAAGAAAATCAATTCTTACTTGCTTTCAAGCTCTCGACATTTAACTTTTAACATCCTGGCTTACTATTATCTTACATAAGTCAATCATGATCAGGAACTAAGCTCTTGGGGACTAGCAACACCCACTTATTCTCTCTATTCAAGCCATCAGTTTGGACTACCTGATTAGAGCCATAAATCTGGCACTTATTATTTAGTCACCACCATAGCTAAGTACATTACCTAATCTATAGGTCTTTTAAGTATTTACTTTGATATCACTTCATATCCATTATTCATTACTTTACACATTCCTGACTGAACCCCTGTGAGGGAGTTATAAAGCTTCCCTACTTGTCTCTCCTTGACTTGACATACCAAACCTCTGATCAAATCCACCTAAATCATACTCTCTCTCTCTCTCTCTCTCACTAATCTCTTCAACCTCTCAAACCTAACCAAAAGCATTTCCCAAACCCATAAAATCCTTCTACAAACTCCCAAGTAATCATTTCCCCTACCAACCTCATTAGCCTAATCGATATTAGTCATCTTCATCACCAACCTTAGTATTATAACCAATATTAGTCACTCCCCTCCCGACGCCAATGACTTTGGATTCTATAACTTTTCTAAAACCTACCCAAACAACTTCCAAAACACAAGCAAAATATAACACTTGCAGTTTGTTACTCTCTATTACATTTAGGTTGTGAAAAATGGTAATATTATCTCTTTTTCACTGTCTTTTTACCTCTCTTTCATTTATTTATTACTCTTTTGTCTCTTAAAAATGGATTGTCATCTCTAAGGAAGTTTCACACTTCCTAAAACAAGCACATAACTTTGTAGCCAACTCATTTATCTACTAACAAACATCTTGTGGTAGTACTTTCTTAATTTTAGGTAGTCATCCCCAGCCAAAGAGGAGTGATCACAACATCTAGATATGGTGCACAAACCAATCTACATTCATTCTAATCACTTATCCATATCATTCTTTTCTATTTTCCTTTAGCTTGAAATAGACAAAATTTGGCAAAACATTTTTGGCTCACCTAATGGGACCCTAGAGTTTTCCTTAGGTTCATTTCTTGTTTTAAGCATTCATATAGGTGAATTATAGTGAAAACTTAATTTCTTACACTTTCCTCTTCTCTTCTCTCTTAAAACAAAAAATTCAACATTTTATTTTCTATTTAAAAACATTAAACTAAATTTTCTTCCTTTTCTCTTTGCCTCTAAAAGAAATTTATCATTTTTTTACAAGTTAAAAATAATCTCTTCTTTACTTCTTCTATAATGCACATTACAATATTGAATTTCATTCTCTACTCCTATTTCACCTTTGTTTGCATTCAAATCTAAACAATTAGATTTGGGTTTAGATCTTATTGCATTTCATTATTTGCTTGTTGCATATTAACTCACCTAGTTAATTACAAGCATTTTGAATTAATTATAGTGCACCTATGTTACACAACCAAATCAAATTCACACAAATAAACATCTAAACTCACATGATAAAATGCCCATGAAGATTTCATCACTTGGTGGATCACCTTACCGTACCTAACGATCCTACTTGGATTTCACCACCAAGGGGAGAACCCACTCTGTTATCTGGTAGAGTATAAAATCTAGATAGAAGGTATATTTTGGCTAAGTGTCATGGCTTGGCTCCAAGTCTATGAAGTGCAATGATCAAGCTCCTATAATAAGCCAAATACCTAGTCTAACATATATATCCTCTTTATCACTAAAACTAACCTAAAACCAGCTATAGATTATTTTCTAGTACTTTCGATAACCAAATTCTCTTTTCACTATCTGATTAAGGCATAAGCTAACATGAGATTAAAAATTAATCTCTAGGACTTAATATTTTTTGGTTTTATGTTCTTTTTCTACTTTTATTTTGCCTTCTATATTTTGGAGTTAGTAAGGATGTTTTCCTATTGATTCACAAAATCAATACTATTTCTAATACTCAGTTTGTATAACCTATTATCTCAAGTTTTCTGAGTATTCTTCTTTATTACACAGACCTCTTGCATCCACTATTTTACCTAGTCTCAACTTTTAGTTTTATAAAACATCAGATTTTCCATCTCCCAGGATATCATAGTGACTAACATCAATTAAATCTATCGGCATTGGCAGATTTTACCTATCGACAATAGTTTATCCAATGACATCAATAAAATTTTCCTACTGACATTGATCAAGCACTGACATCAATGATTGTGTAATTTTCATCTACTCAAAACAAGATGAAATAACGCACTTACCTACACTCAAACATAATTTTTCCTTATTATATCACTAATACATGGTAGTAAGACTATTTATACTTCCTCTTGCATGGTATTGACGTGAACTCAAGCCAAAATTCTTATCGATTACACAAGATGACAACCACTTCCATCTTCCCCTCTCACTTTTGATTCTATCATGGAGCATACTCCCAACCCTAAAAAAATTTCCATTATCCCTAAGGGAGATCAAGAATTTGTTAAATTTATTGATCGCAATGTGGCAGCCCTTTAATATTACCTTGTTATGAGCTGAACCCATAATTCTTCGAGTGACCCAATCTATGGTATGCCAACCTATCTAATGGAGACAGCTTCATTTTTAGTTGCCTCCACTATTTTTCCCATGGTTACCCAAACCACCACTTTAATGTGTAACCCACTATAAATAATGTCCAAAGTTTAGGATTGCCAACTACCCAATCCCACCTAAACCCTTGTGTTACTTCCCTACTTTCACAACCACAACTAGTTCAGTCAAGTCTTACCCCATTTTAGAATTTAGTGGTACATATTCCATCTACCATCACACCTATAATTCCCTAAGTTATGACTCACCCTTCATCTAGTCTAACCATGCCAATAATCCAACCTGTAATAACAAAAACCAACCAAAGCATAATCTCTAACCTAATAGGACAAGCCCCTTTTTCATTTTACACCCCAGCCTATGACTCACTATCCTTTTATGGCCCCAAAACAACCTTAACAAGTTATGTCATACACTCCCACTACTTCCTATCAGGTTCCCTATAATTTAGGAAGTATCCCCCAAACTAATCCCCATCTAGACCTTATTAAGAAGTTGATGGACAAGATGTCTAATCTAGAGACATCCATTTCTGGTTCAAAGAATGTGATATCTTATGATGAGATATGTAGCGATCCCATCCATATTTTTGTGCCTATTCATCATTATCCAAGCGAATGGGAACTCCCTAAATTTACTTATTTCCAAAGTAAAGAGGACCCATAATAACACTTGTGAGAATTTAGACATGCTTGTTATTTAATAGGGCACAATGATGCATTACTACTTCACACTTTCCCTATGTCTCTTTCAGGTGCTACCTTAGATTGGTATAGCTCTATACCTCAGTAGTACCTCTTCTCATTAACCCAACTCACACAAATATTCTTGGACCATTTCTCTATTAACATTTCTAAAAAGGTTTCTATAATAGACCTTTATTCTATCAGACAATTTGATGATGAGTCTATTTCAAATTTTGTCACTCACTGGAGAAGCTTGATCAATCAACTCTTCTTATCCTTACCCCAATATGAGATTATTGAGCTCTTCTCAAGGGCATGTGTTAAACACATCTCATACGCACTTTGGGTAAAATGTTTTTGCACATATGATGAGACCTTTATAATGGTATAGAAACTCAAGGTTCATGATATAGATGAAGGCAAAGTTAAGTTGCATAGTAAGAATCCTAATTCTAAATCAAATGACTCATCTTCTAAAAATTCTCCTTTTAACCAAAATCTAAAGGTTCTGCTAATGTGATGGTCATTAAGTCAGCCTCTTCCACAACCACAAACCAATAAAATTCCTTGACTTCCCAAAATCTAACCAGGCAATTCCAACAGTGGTATGAACAAAGACAATTCACTCCCATTGGGGAGTTATACACATCCATTTTGGAAAAAACTATTACAATAAGGTGTCATAACCCTTCCTCAAATGAAACCTCCTATATAGTTTGACCTTTCCTATCCTATCCCAACTTGGTATAAGGAAGATGATTTTTATGGTTACCATCAATTTAAAGGCCATAATTCTAATAATTGTAAGACACTCAAGAAAACTATTCAAGACATAATTGATAGAGGTGGTCTCATCTTGGATAATCCTAATGCACCCCCTAATCAAAATTATGGATGTGTTCAAACACCCTTTTCCTAACCATTCACCCAATTGAAATATTGTTCAGACCACAACTAACTCAAGAGATCATAATATCCATATGGGTAATATGGTCTTTCTTTACCTCTAGTTTAACCTTCCCCTCAACAGGAGACACCCATTTCATCGTCTCCTCCCCCACATTCAGTGGCATTTATTTTGTTTGTTCTTCCTCCTCAGGTAGAAGAACCTATTTCACCCATTCCACTCCTTCATGAGGAATATCCTCCTTTACCACTACTTTTTCCATCTGAAGAGTCTGTAATGCCAATTCCTTTTGAACCAATATTACCTATCCTATTACCACTTGAAGATCATACCCTACCCATTCCTCAACCACATGTTTAAGGTAACATCATTCCTATATTATACACTCTTGAGGAACCTTATTTTCCTACCTCTCCTCCACCTATAGAGAGTAGTACCCCATCCACTCCACCTTTTCACTTAGAGGAGTCAGTATTATCTACTCCCACAATAGATGAGAGATATATTGTGCCTACTCCAATTGTACCACTCTTGCCCCTTATAATACTTATGGAGGATCATACTTTACCTATTACTCACCCATATGTTGAGGGAGCCATAATACCTATGCTTTACCCTATTAAGGAACCTTCTTTTCCTAACTCTCCTCTACCCATGGTACACCATGTCTCTTCTCCCATATTTTTTGAAGAGGACCTCCTTGCAGTTCTTTCTCATTTTTAGCCTAAAGTAGCTAAAACCAAAAATTTCTCTCTTTCCCAAACACGATATCCTTCTAAAGACACAATTGTAAGGCCTACATCAACTTCATCTAAGCCCTTCTCATGGTTGGTGAAAAATTCTAGAATTTCTTGACTCCATGAAGCTAGATCATGTAAATTTTTGGGACTAGCTTAAAACTCCTTATCTAACACAATAAATGTCAACCTTTACCACCAATCCTCTCACTGCCCTTTACCCCAAGGTCTTTGACAAAGCTATAGCTTATTCATCAAAAACACCTAAATTTTAGCCATCTATGTTAGAACCCTCACCCTCACAAGAATCTACCACATTAAAGTAGATCAAGCCCTTAGGCATATGCCTCATCTCTAATTTAATTTATCCATAAGTGAAATTAGATTTAAATCCTCGCCCACAAGTTAGAGTTTTATGTCCTAAAATATAGAAAAATGTTAAGATTCCTATATCTCATTGATCCTTTCTTGAACCCTCAACTTTACCATCCATTTTGGGACTATAACCCTCTACTTTTGTTGAAATATTACCAACCCAAGCAAAACAAAAGGTTAAGTTACCTCCACTCCTACCTTTGCCATCTAGTAGGTCTTTCACATCTGACACTATGAAAGTGATATAAAACATGTAACTCTACCATCACCAAACAAAGCACCATGTAAAATTACCTTTTCAACACCAAAACATAAGAAGGTATCCACTCGTATAAGCACAACAAGTGTGAGCCCACTTGAAAGATCTTAGAGCTTTTTCCTACGCTATTTATTAAAAGATTCCATAATAACTCCTACTCCCATTAATCCTTATACTCCTCTTGTAATGAATCCATATTTTTTTAATGATACATAAGTGTGTTTATATTATCACTCACTTAGACATGATATTAAGAATTGTAAAGCCCTCATAGTAGTCATTCAATAATATTTTGATGTCGACACTCTCTTCAATGATACTATTTTTAACCTTGTTATTATTCCACCTTTGGCATCCATAGTGCCTCCTACTATTCCACCTAAATTCAAGCCCAAAGATGTGGTCATAACCCCTTTACCACCTCATTCACCTACATCTCAGATCAACACAGTTAATATGGCCACACGATCACAAAACCAAAAAGATAAAGCTAAGGAAAAAGTCACTGCTCCTTAGGATCATCCCTTTATTAAAGAAACTTCTCCTAATCCTAATATTTCTATCTTGGGTGTTCTTAAAACAACATCTTCAGATGTTATTCAAAGCTCAATGGTGAAACAACTTCACCAAACTCCTATGAAAATGTCTTTGTATGAGTTAATCCAAAACTCATCCCAATACCGTCAAGCTTTGATTAGTGCCTTGCAAGTGATTGAGGTATAAATATTTTATTCCCAACCTCTTTCATCTTTGGTCAGCTCCCTTAATTCCATCTCCCTGAATTCTTTTAGTGATTCATAAATTCCACTTCAACACCCTAAAGATCATGATTCTACCCTTTTTATTACCACATATATTGATCAAACTCATGTCAAGAGAGTTATGATATATGGGGGAGCTAGTATTACTATTATTTCCACCCATTCCTATAAAAAACTATCCCTTCTTGATAATTTCATGTCTCAAACCAATGTGTTACTTCACTCCTTTAATGATACCACATCAACTACAATGGGAACTATTGTCTTACATATCTATGTAGGTTCCCACACTATTCCTGAGCTCTTCTATGTTGTGGAAGGAGAGTTATAATATAACATACTACTTGGACAACCTTAGATACATGTTATGGCATGTGTACCCTCAACTTTTCACTATTGTGTCAAGTTTGAACATGATGGATAAGTACATGTTATACTTGCTGACCCACCTCCATTTAAAACATATAACATGACTTATTATCACAATGATGTTATCATTCCATTAAAAATATCATCTTCCCCACATGATACTTATGAATCTTCCACAGGCTCCACTCATGTGGTTACATAGGTACTGGAAACACAAATTCTTGACAAGGATCCCATGGAGGAGAATTTTCAACATTTGTCACTTGGTGAATATCATTTATTGATGCTCAACATGTTATATACCCCAGAAGACTATGGAAGGATTCACATGCACCCAAATTATGATCCTCACATTGGGATGGCCATCCTTTATATGCCCCCTAACCTTCAAACTAATTTCACATATGGGGGAAATGACAAGCTCCCACTATTAGCAATCCATCTTTTTCACCCTAACCATTTATTTGTGACTTATTTTTTCTAATTAACCCTATATTCACTCACACCTATCTCTATAGGTGTGCTTGAAAAGGATTTGGTTTGGGTCTTTATGAACAAGGTGTCCATATGCTTATTGAATATCCCACTAGCCAAACCATTAAAAATGCCAAAAAGAGGCATAGAGTGGGATATGATGAACCAAATAAACTCATTAAAACTTCCCATGTACCAATTATTTAAGAATTAGTCTCTCCTTCTCCACCATCACCTACCAAATCATAGATATATGTACATCCTATTTTTTTTTCAATAAATGTTATCCATTTGGGGCCTCTCACCTATTGCCAGGGTATAGAAATAAGGTCCCTTTCTCTCATTCATCCTAAAATAATTGATGAAGACTCTCCCAACGTTAACACTATCCAATGTTAAGATGATGATGTAATTCTCACATATATGGGTGTGAATGATTCCTATATCCAATGATCACTCCCATCTGAAACACAAACTATGTTAAATGAATCAACCATTGACATCAATCTTCCCTCTCATGATAACCCTCACATCCTAAAGATTGGCCAATATTTGGATTCCTTTGAGCAAGTTGATTATGCCACATTTCTTAATAACCATAAAAAATCCTTCACTTGGTCTTATAATGACATGCCTGGTATTGGTCCCTCTATCATCACCCATAACATTACCACCAATTGAGATGTTAAACTTGTTAAGTATAAACTTCACAAGATGCATCCTCATATTGATATCTTTATCAAATAAGAGCTCTAATGCCTCCTTTCTGTTAACTTTATCCAACCCATTGACTACCTATAATGGATTTCCAATATTGTTCTTGTCAAAAAAGTGATTTGGGAAATCCATATCTGCATTGACTATCATGCTTTAAACCTCACTTGTCTAAAAAATGACTTCCCTTTGCCAAGTATTGACCAAATTGTTGATCTAACAACTAGCTATGAAATGCTATCACTTATGGATGGGTTCTCTAGATATAATCAAATCCTAGTCACTCTTGAGGATCAACATAAGACAACCTTCACTACCCCATGGGGCATTTTTTTCTATCAGGGCATGCCTTTTGGCTTGAAGAATGCTGGTGCAACCTACCAATGGGCTAGGACCTACATTTTTCATGATCTCCTACATAAAATTTTGGAAGATTATGTGGATGACTTACCTGGAAAGTCTAAACTTTGTCAAGACCACTTGAAAATTCTCAAAACCATATTTACTCATCTCCTCCAATATAACGTTCAACTAAACCCAAAGAAATGTGTCTTTGGAGTTCTTTTCGATAAACTATTAGGTTTTATCATTTCTCTTCATGGTATTGAAGTTGATCTTGATAAGGTTAGAACAATCCTAGAGATGCCTCCACCTACTAATATCAAATAACTCTGTAGCCTATAAGGAAAACTTTAATCAATCTATCGATTCATCTCCCATTTGTTAGATCATTGCCAACCCTTTCACCATCTCCTCAAAAAGGATGTCTCCTTCTATTGGAATAAAAATTTCCAAGAAGCTTTTGATGTACTTAAACAATATCTCCTTTCCCCATTGGTTTTTATTCCACCTAAAGAACATCAACCTTTATACCTATACATCTCCACAATAGACCATTCTCTTGGTGTTATGATTGCACATCTAGATGACCAACATTGAGAGAAGACCATTTATTACATAAGTTATACACTTATTGATTATGAGACTCAATATACCCATACTAAAAAACATTGCCTTGCATTGGTCTTTTTTGTTAAACATGAAATATACTGAGAGGGGGGATGAATCAATATATTATATATCTTTTTACTAAATTTGATTTCTTTTCTTTAACCACTTAATCACACATTCAAGATATACAATAAAACTAAAATAATAATTTACACCACACAAGAGAGAGAGACAGACACCAAATTTTTATGTGAAACCCAAAGTGGGAAAAACCATGGAGAACAATCTCAAGTATATGAATGATTACCAACTCAAAATACAAATTTTGCAAGCACCAACTTGCAGGAGCACCAAACCCTTTTATGATCACTAACACATCAACTATTTGTGAGCACCAAACCGTAGGAGCACCAACCCCTCTTGTGTATAAAACACAACTATCTCTCAATGTTGCTTACTCAACAAATGATAGAACTCTACAATATCTCCTACTTTTATCTCTTTGAAAATAAATACAAACCATACAATCTCTTGCATATTACAAATGGCTTCTCAAGCCTTCATTTATAGCTTTCCAAATGACCTTTGGCATTTACCCTTTGTGACCCTTCAATCCTCATGGAAAATGGTGCCAAACTTGTATGACCCTTTATATCCTTGCATTTGAAAAGTCATATGGTGACCCTTCATAAATAAAATTATTCTTTCTTCTTTTGTCTTTAAATTGGTGACTTTTCATATTCCTCAAAATGTCCCTTCATGGAAAAATGTGCCATACCTCTTTTAGCTTCACATGGTGACTCTTGGAATTCCTCAAGATAACTCTTCATGAGAAAATGTGTCCCATTCCTCTTTCATCTTTTACCTCATGACTCCTTGACTTCTCCATGGGCCCTCTTTTGACTTATATGCAACCAAAAATATATTAATTAATATTAAATAAATATTAACACACATTAGCCAAGATATGAATATTAAAAACACCATTAAATGCAATGGGACCTTTATCACTAATAATGTTATACATTTGACATCAATGATAATATTTCTAACAATTTTTGCCTCCAAGCTTTGCCATTATCTCCTGAATCACAAAACCTATGTGGTCACCCATACTGATCCTCTCAAATACATGCATTCCAAGCCATATCACAACCAATGTGTAGCTTAGTGGCTCATGCTTATTGCCAAATTTGACTTAAAATTCATTCAAAAAAAGTCTATTAAGGGGTAAACAATCATTGGCTAGCTAGCTATTTCCCCTTTACCTGATAATCAACCTTCAAACCTCAAATTCCCTAATGAAACCATTGCAACACTCTCCACTGATGACATCTCCTATCAAATTATGATGTTCTTTGATGGATCTAAATGTCAATATGGTGGGGGTGTGAGGGTCATTCTTATTCCTCTAAATGGTTAACCTATGCCTTTGTCATTTAAACTAGATTTTGAATGCATTAACAATATGGACAAATATGAGGCTTTAATTTTAGGACTTTAAATATCTCTCTTCTTGGCTATTAAATCCATAACCATATCTGGTGATTCTTAGCTAGTGGTTAATTAGGTTAATGGTTCCTACCTATGCAAAAATGAAATTTTACAGTGGTATAAACATAGTGTAGATACACTATTGGGATCATTTGACTCTTATCTCTTACAAACTATTCCTTGATCTACAAACAAGTTTGATGACACAATGGCTTCACTTGCTTCACACATACCCTCTTTATCCTCTTCCTTGAGAATCTATGTCACCATGCATTACTTAAAATTACCCTCCTATGTATCAACTAACATCCTCTTTATTGGAAATGTAACATGCAACTCACATGACTTATGGTATAAGCAACTCATGGATTATCTTTCTCACTCCAATACCCCTTTTGATCTCTCTAATAATGGGAGATGTGACTTCATAAAACATGCCACTCATTATAATATGTTAGGGGGACTTCTCTATACGTGAGGTTTTGATGGTCTTTTTCTTAGATGCCTCACTAGTACTAAGACTCCCCTCACCATTAAAGAAGTCCATGACATGATTTGTGGTGGGCATTTCAATGGTCATGTAGTTGCCAAGTGTATCCTTTGACTTGGATATTATTGGCCTATACTTCATCAAGATTGTGTTGATTATGTTCGTTGTTTCATCAAGTTTCAACAACACTCTAACCTCCTTCACATTCCAATTCATGCATTACAATTCACCAAGGACTTTTGGCCCTTCTCCTAATGGGGCTTAGATCTAATCAGGGAGATTAACCCTCATTCATCCCTCCATCATCATTATATCGTTACTCCCACTGAATACTTCATAAATTAGGTTAAGGCCATTCATCTCATCTCCACTAAAGCTGACAAAATTGTTGACTTCATCAACCATCACATCATCTGTTATTCTGGTGTCCCTCATAAAATTATAATAGATAATGGAATATATTTCAAAAATAAGACTATTCAAAGTTTTTTTGATACATTTAGAATCAAATTAAGCTTCTCATCACCTTATTATCCACAAGAAAATGGATAGGTAGAATATTATAACAAAACATTGACCAAAACTCTCATGAAGCTAATTAGCAATACGATCAAGGATTGACACACACACATTCCTTTTGATTTATGGGCTTACTACACTAGCATTCAAATCCAATAGGTGCTACACTTTTTTCCTTGGTATATGGGATAGAGGCTATTTTGCCTCTTGAAGTCCGGATTCCTTCTCTTTGCATTTCTCTACAAGACATACTAACAATGAATTTCACTACTAAAGTTTGGCTCGGTGACATCTCATATCCCTTAACCACCTCCAAATCTATCAATAACATATCAAACACACTTATAAAAAAAGCCTCAAAGAGTGAGATTTCAATATATGAGATCTCTTCTTACAAGAAAATCAATATTTGGTGAACATGTAAAAAAGTAAATGGGGTAAGTTTACTCCTAATTGGCTTGAACCTTATATCATAACTCACAAGTATGGCTCAAGAAATTATCACTTCTCTTCTCTCAAAGGAAGGTCATAATTTGAACCTTTAAATTCCTTACACCTACAACCATTCTTTTGTTAAACAAGCATCGCTTCACCTTGTGTTTAACTTGATCTCATCCCTTGATCATCCATATTACATTCATTTCCCTTCCTCTTCACCCTTACTCCTATACACTTAATTAACTTACACGGTGGTATGGTTTTGCCCTCAAAGTGGAAAAATCTTAAGCCTCTATATTCTTGTCCATGACTACAAGCATAAAAAAAACAAAAAAAACAAATGGGATATGTGACAAATTATACACTCTCATGTCATGCTTCTCAATGTAGACTGCTCTCTTGAAGGACAAATACATAACTTCCCTTTTCTACTATCAATAGACTGCTCCCTTAAAGGACAACTATTTAAAATTAAAAATGAACACTTAGACCACTCCCTTGAAGGATGGCTAAGCCAAGCTTTGTCTCAAAGTGAAATAAAAATAAAAAAGGCTTCTCATATTGAGCAGCTTTATACGACCTTAAACTATACAAAATCCCATTTTAGGCTTCTTGCATTGATCAACTTACATAAAAAAAAGAAGAAGCTTTAAGTAGCTATTGGGTCACCCACAGTAGGGGCATATCATCCACACTTCATAGGTTATGCTACTGAAACATTTTCCCTCATTTTACCCTTTTTTCCCTCATCCTCTTTCACAAGACTATGAAGCTCACTTAATATAGGGTAAACATGATGCTTCTCTAACAAACACAATGGTTCAAAATATAAGGCATGGTAAAGGCTCATTTTCTTGAGCCTATTTATTTTTTGATTACGGTCTTTGCTAGTGCTCGAGAATTCTACCTCTTTATTTTACCATCCACATCACATGTCGATCTCTCTATTGAGATGAAGAACAATGTCATACCAACACTATCAAAGGCTACTCAATTTATTTTACACATACACCATCATAAATATGGAAAAATGCTAGAATAAACTAACATAACCAATTTATTCATTTTAAGCATACACCATCACAAACTAGTGAAAAGCACTAATATTAAACTAACAAACCAACTATGCATAAACCATCACATATATTGGAAAGGCTAGTCTAAATCAACTAACATAATCAACATTAAATTTAACATAGCATTGAATAATCATCATCATCTATGTCAATATCCTCATCAAAATCATAATAAATACATCTCAAAATCATAAATAAATAAACATCTCATATATATATATACGATCAATAACACATCCATCAATACATCATTATAATATCATCTCTCTCTCAAAATATACGTCTCACATCTTTGGCTCACAAGCCGGTATACATATAACATATATAACTAAAAAGGTAAACTCTGACACTTAGGTTTCTCAAGGCTCTCTGCATGGTCGTGAGGAAGTAGTGTCATCACCACTCTCTGCCCATCTATGTCTACATGAGCTAGAAGCTATGGCACATGACATAGACCTCTCTTACTCTCTAAACTCTGAATATCTCTAAATCTATAAAACTCCCTGATGGCCCTCTCATAATATGTAATCTCATCTAGGGTGGTTATATATCTCACTAGAGACATAGTCTATGATGGTACCATAGATCCTACTAATAACCTACCTTATACTGGTTCATGTCGTGGAGGAGGAGTATCCTGACCTACTACTCTTAGACTATCCCTGTCTGCTATCACTATAGTCACCTAACCCTGTAAGAATCGAACCTGGCCCTGTATTACTACAACCTGGCCATGTAATTCCCTAACCTAGCCATGCAATGTCAAAAACTAATTTTATAAGGCTAATACCTATGCTTGTGTTATATCTCTAGCCTATAATGTTACATCTCATGAATATACCATTGCAACTCTCTCTCTCACCAACCCTTGATAGTGTAGTGGTAGCCTCCTAACCTCCACTATGGGATGTAAACCTACCCACCAAGTTATATATGCCACTATGTTCCTTAGATCTCTAACACCTATCCTTGTTAGTAGATCCTAAAAATTTGGCCCATCTACCTCTTGGGGTAATGGTATGGGTGCCTCCATGTCATCCCTCCTATATCAAGGGAAGGTAGGCAAAATATCTTATAGTAGACTAAAGTGCCTCATGACTCATGTCACAAGAACCATCTCCAACTCACAAACTCATCTCCCCCTAACCCATAGTGAGCTCAAAAAACCAACAAGCTACTGTTCTTGTTATCTAAAAATTAGGTATGTTAGGTAGGGTCTCTAAAAAATATTTGTAAGGATCAAACCCTCAATCACGTGCCTATAATAATCAATATCATGTACTACGTCATCTAATCGAGTCTATGCCATGCCCTCTCTTCACCATCTAAAACCAACCTTAAAGTTAGCTAAAATCATGGTAGGTAACCCCAATGGTCATGTCACCATGATGTGCTCATATGCCCAACATTATAGTAGATGGCTGACACACAAACTATATCACTATCACAGTCTCAAACCCCATAACTCTTTATATAACTATGCTAAAATACTATACCCCATACAAAAATAGTATATTTCTTGACCATCTACGCAAGAACACCTATCAATTTAATTAAAAATATACCACCATCTACATTTTCTAATGCATACACCATGATCTTGATCATTATTAGGATGTTCAGTTGATGCTACGCCTCATCAGCCACATATAATGGCTCATAGGTGAAACTCGTAGAATGATAAGTCACCTTGATAACATGTTAACCATACAAATACACCATGTGGATATAATGTTCCTCTCTTTAGCATGCAAATAACTCCTCACCCTAGAGTGGTAGTCATAAAATCTTATAGACAACTTCTTAAGTCACTGTCAACTCTCTAGTCGGCAGATGGAAGGTGTTGGTGGTGTGATCCCACCTCTCAATCAATGATATCATAAGGATCACATCTTAGGTGACTTGATAATACCATCACAATCCTTCTAAACCCATATATTCCCACTCATCTAGAGTGACATCCCTCCTCATATGTGTTAAAATCCTTAATAGTCGATCTTGTAATGTTAACTCCATCCTTGCCTACATCTATACACACACAACTCAAGTCACAAAAATTTTAATATACTCTATCACTACCTTTCTTCCTTCTCTCTAAGATAACTACATTGGTTTAAAGCCCTAATCTAGGCTATGTAGGCAACAATCAGTTGACATAGGGTATTCTAAGGTTAACTCAACCATATACCCACCTAACTAACTACGCTACTCTTTTCTCTCTACCCTAATCTTCACTACCTCTCTCTCTACACTAGGATTTGCTACCTCTTCTCTCTTTCTACCCTAGACCTACTTGTTTATCACAACTCTAGGCCTCAAAACCTATATCCCTAACCCTTAACACTATGCCCTATCTTTTAAAGCCCTAGGCCTCTTGATCTATCTCAACGTACCTTTGTACACATTTCCCCTAACACACCTTTTAACCATATCTTAGATCTTTTTCCTAGGCTCTAGGAGAACTAAATTGGCCTAAGGCCCTATATTGAGCTATGTAGGTAGCACTCAATTGACAAGAGGTCTTCTGAGGCTAGCTCAACCATTAGGCTAGTTGACTACTTCCACTAGGGATCCAAACTAACCCTTTTTACTAATTTTCTAGTTCTTAATAGTCATTGACGTTGGATTTAATGCCAACATTGGTGCTTTATAGGCATAAGTGTCAACTGATGTTGATGGAACTCACCGATGTCAATGACTAGTTTGGCCCTAGGGCTAAATGACCTAAACCTAAAACTACAAATTTAACCTAAAAACCTACCCAAAACCCCCCAACCTATCCTAAAACTACCCTAACCTATTATTTACCCCTCTATTAACATTTTATATACCCCCACCTCCAAATTAACCTAAAAAATCCAAGTAACTAAATCAAATTTCAAAACAACTAGTAGAGGATCTTACCTCATCTCTCCATCTCCTTCAATTTAACATAATTAGCTCTTATATTGGTGTACCTCCTATTCGGTCCCCTCTTTTATCTACCATCTCAGTCACTCTCACATCTCTATTTTCTCTCTAATCACAAGTTTCAAATGAGTTTGGTCAGTGACCAAACCCCCTTTTGTCAGGTTTGGTCGACCATTGATGTTGGCATACTTGACCTAATCTACCAATGTTAGCATTCTTGACCTAATCCATCAATGTTAGTGACTACACCTATTGACATCGACAATGTTTCCCTAAATGTGTCGATGTCGACATAGTTTATTACCAATATTAGCAATGTCACCAATGTTAACACTATTGTAATAATGTTTTCTTCCAAAAAGTAACCCCAACTTTTTACACTTTACCCATACTCTGGGGTACTATGGAGATCATATATATCTCCCCAAACATGATAAACTCCATTTGAGATCACTTAAATATTCACCCATGATGACTTGATTATGAGATCATGAATATCTCCTCACTCATTGACCCTTTTAAACCAACCTTGCATTGCTTGTCTTGACTGCTTATGCTATTCCTCTATAGTCAGCTATTATGCACACACATGTATATTAGGTGTTTTAGATGACAACCATACTCATCTTATGACCTTAAAACCTTTTATTTTTCCCAAGGGCACTTCCTACCTTGGACACCTAGGACACATCAACCATTAGAGCTATAATTTTGATTGTTTTGACATATCAACTATCACTTACAAGCTATGATTTGGTTATTTCTATCTGAGTCCTCCTCAAACTTGCCTATCATTGAATTTTTTGACTATATCTCATAGTAGTATAAACATATGAAATGATAATTCTCCACCACTCACCTAACTACCTTTTTATCAAATCAGTACCTGATTCTTGTTTTTCCTCTATCGATTCCCATTTTGAGGGGGGATACCTCATCCAATACTTGGAGCATCTAACTCATATTTTTGTCTTGTAAACTTGTTAGTACAAATTACAAGATAAAAATGGGAAAATGTAGACACCCAAAATTATGCCACACACATGTGTGTAACTCCCTATGTTGAAACCCCATTTAGCCCATTTTATAATAGTAACAATTAACCTTCCTAACCCATGATTTTACCCTTCACACATTTAATTAATTTAAAATATTTAAGTTAATTAAAAACCCCTTTTTACCACCTTACCTATCTACCTCACCCTATGACTAATTCTCACCTGATGAGTCACCTCAAGACCTAGTATCCTCATCCTAACTACCCAATACTTATTCTCACTTCAAAACTAAATTCCTAATCAACTACCTCCTTAACCTTTTATTTTTACCATTTTTTAATAGTTCCACACTTGACATGAACAATAATAGAAAACATACCAAAAATAATAAGCTTTATCTATTCGAGGGCCATCAACATTAGTCAACCCATGGCCGATGTTGGTGGGATCATTGACATCATTGATATAAGCTAAACTCCAACCTAAAGTTTAGGTCAATAAAAATAAATTAATTTTTTTTACTTGCATTCAATCTCTTAGAATTTAAATTTTGACATCCTAGCTTACTATTATCTTGCATAAGTCAATCACAATTAGGAACTAATCTCTTGAGGACCAGTAACACATGCTTGTTCTCTCTATTCAAGCCATCAATTTGGACTACCTAATTGGAGCCATCAATTTGGAACTTATCATTTATCCACCACCATAGATAAGTACATCACTTAGTCTATAGGTCTTTTAAGTATTTACTTTGCTATCACTTCATATCCACTATTCATTATTTTACACATTCTTGACTGAACCCCCATGAGGGAGTTATAAAGCTTCCTTGCTTGTCTCTCCTTGACCTAACATACTAAACCTCTAACCAGATCCACCTGAATCATACTCTCTCTCTCTCTCTCTCTACTATCTTCAACCTCCCAAACCTAACCAAAACCATCCTTCTGTAGACTCCCAAGTAATTATTCTGCTATCAACGTCGGTAGCTTAACTAATATCGATCACCTTCACCCCTAACCTCAATAGTATAAATAATATCAGTTAGTCCCCTATTGATGTTAGTGACTATGGATTTTCTAACCTTTCTAAAACCTACCCAAACAACTTCTAAAATACAAACAAAATATACCACATGTAGTCTATTACTCTTTTGTCTCTTAAAAGTGAACTGCCATCTCTAAGGAAGTTTCACACTTGCTAGAATAAGTGTGTAGCTTGGTATCCCACTCATTTCTCTACTAACAAACATCTTGTGGTATTACTTTCTTACTTACAAGTAATCCTCCCTAGCCGAAGAGGAGTGCTCACAACATCTAGATATGGTGCATAAACCAATATAGGTTCATTCTAATCACTTATCCCTATCATTATTTTCCATTTTCCTTTATACTTGAAGTAGACAAAATTTAGTAAAACACATATATTTGATCCAATTTTTAATCAAAAGATTATAAGTACTAAAACTAAATATTTATAACATCTCAATCTTGGACATATGATAAATATTAATCAGGGATCTACCTTTAACTTCTAGACCTCCTTATTGTTGAAAGGCTCACATTCACCACCTCAATGTGCCTAAACACATATCTCTTAGTCAAATCCATATAATTCTAGTGACCTAGATTTCTTGTACCTCACAAAAATATTAAAAACATGATAAACATATTTTACTATCAGTTTTAGATCCATACATGTTTTCTATCATTTTGGACATTATCCACCATAGAGAGACACTATTATCGATGGTAGTGTCCAAATGCTTATCTAGTGTATAATTTCTAAAATTCATCCAAATTACAAGTGATTTAGAACCTATGGGTCAGCCTAATTATCTTATTTAACCATACTATGATATATTTTAAAAAGGTGTGGTATAAATATAAGTCTAATCCTTATCATTATTGATCTAGAAAATATCAACCAAACATGTACTACAGCTAAATCAATCAACTGCACTTCCAAGTTATTCTAACCTATTTATCTATATTTTCATATCAAGTATAGGAGAAATCATATTATATGTCTAAAACATTAAAATAAAAACCCATGGTGATATCTATCAAATTATAATCATGACCACTACATGAATGATTATACAGTATATTTCACCCTTGTGCACACAATTTCCCACACACAGGGAGAACTATATATTTCTAAAACCATCCTTGAATCATTTTCTATATAGGGCTTAACTAATTAGTGAAAAGTGACATCGTATATCCCAAATATGAATAAACCATCAAAATAAACATATAAAACTTAAAACAACCAAGATGGTCACATCCAGATCTAGTTATCATTCTATACTAGACACCTATGTAAAAATATGACACTAACATCAATGGTAGTGTCAACATATGGTGGTAGTGTTCATGGCCACATTAGTTAAATTTATAGAATATATCAACTAATCCATAATATATATATTTCATACTTTACACATGTTACTAGTCCATATCTTTTTATGCATAGTAAACCAACTAAGAACCATTTTTTAGTTGTTGCAACATCTTTCAATATTTTTACTTTACTTTTTTTAGAAATCTAAATTGTATGAATTAAAAATATTGTTTATATAGTTTTCAATTGATTGGCCTACTATATATTAGTTTATTACACTTATGCTATAACTAATTCTTCATCCTTAACCCTATCAACCACACATAAAAAAACTAGGGTTAAACATTTGGTAAAACCAAACTTTGTGTATTCCCATGTGACTCCTAGTGTGATATAGAGTTTATTATGATTTATAAATTGTTAATTTTATTTAAAAAATCATATTGATTTTGAAAAAAAAAATAATACATTAATAATAATAGATTGTTACTTAGAGTTTGTGTGCCTCTCTTACTCAATTCTCATTTCAGTATATACAACATTTAAAATGGATTAAATGGAACCTATTCCTCTTCCAAACACTAAGGAGGGTGATAAATAATTTCAATTTAATAAATTCCATGTTATTACTCCTTCAAAATGTAAGGTGAGCCTTCCTCAAGCCCCTCCACCTTCCACAACTACTCTTTATGGTGGGGGTTTCATTAGGCCATATGTAGTACCTAGGGTTTGTGTTTCTCAATCCCTTATAGATCAAATTACCATGACTAAATAAGAGATCAAAAATCAAAACCAATATTTAAGATCAAAGATCACATCACTGCAAAATCAAATTTACATACAAAATTCAAAATCTGCTAGTAATATGTATTCATTTGTATTTTCTACCAATGTTGTGCCTAATGAAGGATCATTTCAATTTCAACAGTTAAATAAAATATATTTACAATATTTGATTCACATAATATTCAACATGATAATATAATTCCAAGTGAGATTCTAAGGATAATTATTAGACATAAATAGATCATATTACCTCTTCTACAACCTCTATGAAGAAAAACATATTATTTCCAATATCATAAAAGGTATGGGCATCATATGTTCTTTTTCGATCTAAATAATAAGATCCAACACATAGTCAATAATGGTGAACCTAAAATAGATAAATCTAAATTTTAATCATACATATTTAAAAAATACATAAACATTCAAATAATTCAAAAATATAAAAATACTCGGCATTCAAATATTTTATTAGCTCATTGAAGTCTATGTTGTTTAATTTATGTAAGTAAATATCATATCATTTCATTCCTATATACAAATAATTTTCACATATATTTGAGTGTGATATAGGCATACCCAAACATATGATATATGTACTTATAGATGTTGGATTTTCTTCTACCTACATCATATAGTACATTGGAGGAATATACCTTCTTTAATGATGATTGATAGAGGTTACATTATTTGTTATTATCTTCCTTGTAGAAAATTTGAATATGCTCCTTACTTGTTGGCCCATGTACCATTGTGTGTTGTTTGGACATTTTAATATGAAATTCTAAGTTAATTGGGCATTTAAATATGTCACCCCTTTCGATTGTGTGGCATTTGAACATGCCCCTTGTATAAGGTCTCCTTGGATAACTGATTTGCATTACATTAAGTGATCTTATGTGTGTGCTTGATTGTTTTCTAAGATTGTAATTTTACTCTCTATATATTTCCATGATCTATATCAAGCATCTTAGGACTCGATGTGATCACATATTCTGATCCTAATTGATATATCTACTTTGACATGTTATCCCTATATTCTACATAATTACACAAAATATTCAACTACGTTCTCATTTTGAGGTAAGGTACCTTCCATATTCTAGTTCCCTCACCTCAAAAGTAGGGAATATCAGTGGGGGAATTTCATAGAACCATGAACTAAAAATATTTTAATAATTTAGAAATTTTAGTGGGGGCATGTCATAAAGACATGACCTCTATAGTTATATATCTTCTTATAATTTCCATATTTTAGTGTGGGCATGTCCTAAAAGTAAGATCTACATAATTATGCACCATATTATCTCACACTTAGTATCTTCAAACTTTAGTGGGGACATGTGAAAAAGACATCACCTCCACACTTGCATAAACTCCAATTTAATTCCATAATTCAAATATACACTTATGTTAGAATCCTATCCATTGCACTGATTTGGCATAGATTTGAAACTAGGTTTTTAAAATTTATGACACATATAATCCATCTAAAACATATTATAGGTGAATATGTCATGATATTGCATCAAAATTTCAAACCTTATAAGTTATACTACTCACCAAGATTCACTGATTACATAAAGTTATATTATTATCAAGCCATTTTAGTTGTAATAATGGGTTCATTTTATAGGTTGAAGTGATTAAATAATTAAAACTCACAATATTTATAGGTTGGAGTGATTAAATAATCCAATCTCACCAAATTTATAATATGATTTGATTAAATCACTCTCCCACACCATAATATATATATATATATATATATATATATATATATTCAAACTTGAGTTGTGCAATTGAGATATAATGATCTCAATGGCCATGCCACAAGTCATCTTTACACTAGATTGGGGGCCATAATACCTTCTAATTTTACTCTTCAAATATCCAAGGTTTAGGTATGAATCTTTTCCAAATCCAATGTTTCATAAGGAATCATCATTACCATGTTAAATCATTAAGAGGCAATATGTTTGTATCAACACACAAGTGTACTCATTTCCTGCTCTGTTTTATTTTCAAACATTATAATTTTTTAAAATTATATATTATATTCATTGATTTATAATCTAAAGGTATTACACCAACAAAGCACTGAAAGTGGGCTCATGTAATGGTAAGGTGTGTTATATAGACCAAGGTACACATTTATTTCCTTTAACCTAGTAATTTCATCTTTATGCATTGCTAGATTAAAGTGGGGTGGGGATATATATACTAAAAATAAATATTAATAGTATCTTAGTCTTGTATATTTGATAAATATCAATCAAATATTCTCCTTTTAATTCTAGCCCTCCTTATTGCCAAAAGCGTCACATTCACCATATCATTGTGCCTAAATGCTTATGTTTTAGTTTGATCCATATCAAATTTATGACCTAGTTTATTTTTATATACATAAAAATTAAAAAATATATAAAAATATTTCACTATTAGTTTCAAATCCATAACTATTTTCTAGCCTTCAAGACACTACCACTGACGATAGTGTCTAGATCCTTATCTAGTGTCTAGTTTCCAAAAGTCATATAAATTAAAAATGATTCAAAACATATGGGTAAGCCTATTTTTATTATTGAACCATACCATGAGATTATTTTAAAAGGTGTGGTATAAATACAAGTATAAACCTTCTAATCATTAATATAGCAAATTCTAAGTAAATACATACTAAAGCTAAATCAATCAATTGTACAACAAAACTATTCTACCCTATTCATCCATATTTTCATATCAAGCATATGAGTAGCCATAGTAAAGGTAAAAATTATTTAAAAATCATCCCATGAGTGATATTTTTCAGATTACAAGCTATATCATTGCATGCATCATCATATAATATATTACACCCTTGTGCAAACACATTCTCACACATAGGGGATAACTACATAAGTTTGAGGCCATACTTAGAGTATTGGAAATTTAGAGAGAACACATTGATATAGGGGTCTTTTGGGTCATCTTGACATTATGATTCCATTAAATCATTTTTATCAAAAGGCATTCTAAGGGTGAAAAAGAGTGAATATCTATGGTTTTGATCAATCAACAAATAGAGACTGCTTGTACCCAAGATTTGAATACACCAACATAAAGGCAATACAGAATAAAAAAATGTCAAAGTTTTTCACATCTAGATCCTATCATTATTTCATAGTAGACACCTACATCATTATTAAAAACTAGCATTGATGGTAGTATCTAGATCTAATGATAGTGTTCATGACCACATAAGTGCAAATTACATAAACAAATGATTGATCTATAATATTGGTATTACATACTTTACAACTATATCCAATCTAGATCCACCTAAAAATAATAAACTAGCTATTCACCATTATTTCTTATTTATTGCAATATTTTTCAATAGTTGCGCTTTACTATTTTTAACAATCTCAGTTTTATAAATTTATGATATTTTTAATTTGAGTGTTACATTAATTATCTTACTATAAATTAGTTTATCAACCTTGTGCTTGAACTAATTCTATATTAGTAAACCTATCCACCATACATAAAAAATTTAGGGTGTATTTTTTAATCTCATAAAGATGGTTTCTTGGCTAACACATCAATGAAAGATTTTATTATAGGCATATTAAATTTCTTACAAAACTAAATCTACTACCTACAATATTATCTGACCCAAAACATCAACCCAACATTATAATTATTCTCAAAAAATAAAAGAAGGGCATCATTTTTAAACCTTATTTTTAGTCATTGGTATGGGATTCCAATCCAAATGGATAGTCAATGTGAGTAACAGGTGACTTACAGGTTACTATGTTTGATTAATATTAAACCGACCACTTTTGAATAAATAATCAACTATAATTAAAGTCCGTGTCATACACCTGATTCGTTATGGACACCAAGTAAAATACTACAAAAAGGCCAAACAAAATCTTTCTAGAAGGCAAAGGCCAACATATTAAGTTTATCCACCAAAGGCTTAGAATTAAATTGAAAATCCTTATATGCATGAGAAAAACTTTTTGATAGTTCAAAGTAATTTAAAAATTTAATTAATCATGAAATATGATAAGATTGGGTTTTGTTAAAAATGTTATTATGACCTTGAAGGATTGTACATAAAATTTTGAGAGGAGGAACTAAATTTATTAAGGCCATTTGTATACTAGGTAGGCACAAATAATTACAAGAAAAACATATAGTCATTTATTAGATAAAGTAATAAGTAATTGACTACAAAATGGCCTTAAAAATATGGCTTCGATAGAATGTAAATGCCAAAGTATGAGATTTTCTCCTAGAACACTTCAAACTAAAATGAAAAGCCTTATTTACTTGAGAAAAAAATGGGGATAGTTTAAATAGATCCAAAAAATGTAGGATAGAGTCAAAAGCATAATATATATCTCTATTAGAAATGCAAATCTAACTCTGCACAATTATATAGATGTATTTGAAAAATAGAAACAACATTCCATGATGTGCCTTCTTTGAAATGAAAAACTAGATAATGTAAATGCCAACGTATGAAATTTTCCCCTTAAATGCTTAAGACTAAACAAAGAATACTTACTTGCCTAAGAATAACTCAATGACATTTTGTAGATTATTCAAAATGTTGGTCACCATGACAATGATACAAAAAGGCTTTATCAAAACTAAAATCAAAACTTTCTAGAACTATAGAGAAGATTTTTAGAAGAATAAATGTATTGGGTTGGCACAAAAAACACAAACAACCAATATAAACACTCAAAAATTATAAATAAAATATGATCCTAATAAGTAACACCATAAAAAAAAAATCTTTCCCAAATCATGGATCAATTAGATTCATCTGGTTCACATCAAGACTATAGTAGTGATTTTGGGGACCCTAGATGCTCCTCACCATCCTTCAATAAGGCACATCACAACAATAACAATCACTCCTAAAACATGGATTAGTTAGATTCATCTCATTCACATCCAATATTCAAGGTCACCATTATATACCCTATATACTCTCCACCATGCTCTAATAATTCTCTTTTATTAGAGTAGTACTTGGCATATGGAAAGGTCTCTCATATAACTATTAATAACAATGTCATTCAAAGCCTTGATACATAACTTCAACCTATATATAACCATTGATTCCTGTTCAATCCTATTATATTATATTTTTATTTCATTCATTCATTAGTAGATTATATTAAAAGTGATGCATCTTTATCCTTGGATTACAAGAAATAAAACTACAACCATGAGTTTACATGATAGTTTAATTCAATGAACAATGCACTAAACATCATGTAGAAAGAGTTATTGAAATTAATTGTTGTGAAATCATGGGGGCATAAAAACACCTCTTTATACACTTATAATTTTGAAGACTTAAACTATTATTGATAAATTAAGATAGTGGATGAAATGACTTAGAAAACATAGAAAATGCAACCTTATTTCCTTATTGTGTTTTGTTACCATTATGAAATTAGAGAGTTTATAAACAAATTTTAATATTAAATAGTGATATTTATTATATGGGTTAATATAATAACATACAATATAGTTAGATAAATGTTATTAGTTTCCAAGCGATATTCTAGTTTTCATTTTCTTCTAATCTCTGATTAAATTATGATTTTTCAACCAATCAGATTTTATTATTTTATGTGTATTAAAATATTTAAACCTTTTTTAGAAGTAATTTTTAATTTTTTAATTCATGGAATATAATATTATTATTTATTTCCCATTTCTTGACCTAAATTTTAACATGTTATTACTACCTTCACATGAATCAAGACTATTGGGGCAGGGGCAATTTAAAAAAAATGATATTTCTATAGTTGTACACTATTTATATTTAAAGTTGTTGGCATATTATAAATGCTTAATGTTTCCTCTCTTGCTGTCGATTTTGAATTCATATTTCAAAAAATCTTAATAATCACAAATTATTAATACGTCACTTGTGTTGCACTACCTGATATTTTTGCATATCTTCTAGTTTGATTTGGTGTACATTCTTGAAAAAAACACTCTCAAATATGTGATTTGATCTTGGATATAGGTTTTATATTCCATCAAATGGTCTGATTTGATTGTAGGACTCAATTTCTCACTTTTCCATTCTAGAGACTCAAATTTTAATGATAGTGGTCTCATTATTATAGAGTTGATAACAACATAAACTTGGCTAACCAAACTTTTGGGAAGGAAAAGAAGATTATTAAAATTGATAAGGCAATGTGGGAGTCATGAATAACATTGTGATGATTGGATCCATTTTTTTTTTGAAATTACTCTACACCTATAATTTTCCTCTTTGATAGTCTTGTCCATTAGGCATGGTCGTATGCAATTCCATTTAAGTTCAAGTTAACCTATGCCTAAACTATATTTTATGGAATTGTATGTGGACATAATCAATGAATTTGTATTAATTTAGTCCTCTACATGATCATGGATATTTTATTCTAGTACTAATTTTATTTTGAAATTGTTATTTTGATTTGTTGTTCTTGTATCTCTACAAATGAACTGTGGGTTGGTCATTGGCATGGATCATGAGTTTACACCCTATAAAATAGAGGCATTTGATCACATAAATAAGGTGAACCTATAAATGTTAGAATGGCCTAAGATATATATCTCTCTCATAGAAAGAGAAAAAGGATAATGTTTTTGATATAAAGTGGAGCAGAATTCCATAGATGCCTAAAAATGTGGAAACAATGTAGATAAGATATTACAAGTAAATGAGGAGGCTTCTTCTTTTTTAGTTAATTTATACATATATTTCATGACATTTTATTTTATTGTAAAATTAAGCTTATAAGAATGAAAAGGTTACACACACACACACACACACACACACACACACACACACACACACACACACACACACACACACACACACACACACACACACACACACACACACACACACACACACACACACTATCTTAACATTTTCTATAATCTTTCAGCTATTGCAATAATATCTTGTAAGACTGAATGAATATATGGAAGTCACCATACTAGTATGTTTCCTGAAAATAATAAGGGGTTAAAAAATTATTAAGGACATAAAAAATAGAGGGTTTTAATGTTATTTTACTTTTCTATTCCTATATCTATGAAAATGAATTGTGGGTTGACTATTGGCATGGCTCATAATTCTACACCCCCCAAAATAAAGGCCATTACTTACATAAAGAAGGTGAACTTAAATAATACAAATATTAATGAATATAATAGCATAAATGGATGGGTTTAACTAAAAATATCCACCCTAATGTGATCGAGTGACACTTATAGATCCCATACTCTAATGAAGGAATCAAATCGTATGTAGTTATTCCACCTAGATGAGTGTGTGCAATATTGTGTGATGCTATAATATAGTTAAATATTTAATATGGATTTAAACACATGTAAATTTATGACTTGACCTTGAAAAATTTATTCTATCAGATATCCCACCAAGATAATAGATGGAACACTGAATGCACTATCGCTTGAACAAAGAAAAGACCATAAATGACCAAGTAGTTATGAGAGAGAAACTATGAGTGTAACAATGAAAATCCTCCATAAATATCTCACTAATGTTAGATGTAAACTTAAGTGTGTAAATGTGTAACTCCCCTTAGAATAGTGAAAACCACAAAACCCAAACAAGTTATTCAATGGTCAACTACCCAAAGGAATAACTCCCACTAACTAAAATAAGATAATTAAGGTAACTCCCTATGACGTGCACACCTAAACAAGCTAATATCATAATTTTAGGAAACTCCCAAATAAAATAAAATAGATACCTACACTAAAACCCCCCATAACCACAACATAGGTGGGTGAGATAAATGGGTCCCAATAACATGACCTGATGAGGTACCCATGTATAAAAAACTCCCATAAAGTGGAGAAAAGGAGAAAACCCATAGGCTAAATCCCCCCTATAAAAAATAGAGAAAAAGAAAAAAAATAATGCATGCTCTAAGGACATCAGACATAGTAAAAAATCCATCCATAAGTGAGAGAACAACATCAAATAAAGATAATCAAGGGATAAGAATCCCCACTAAAGATGATGCTGAAGTTGTCTTCACTCCAAGTATAAATCACAAGATGACCAATGTTGACAATGAGATCATCTACCTGAATACTAAATAAAATCCATCTGCATCAAACAATGTTTCTACCTTTTGAAAAATGAATAACATGAGGTGTATACTGAAAGTCTACCCATTCAATAATGGAAGATGAAGGCAATCGTATGAAGATATCTAAAAGAGATCCAAAAACAAGGCATGACATAGTTCTAGAAATATCATGCAAAAGAACTAAATATAATGCCACTGAGGTGAACTTATTAGAAGGAGGACATGGAAAATTTGCTATAATAAAGTCCATATGAAGAGGATAAATCAACTCAATAATTATAAAAACTAAAGAAGATACTACAAATGAAGCACACAAATATGTAATATGAATATCCATAGGGACATTTGAGTTGTCAAAGCTCTCAATGGGTGTAATTGCATTGGAAATAATAGAATCCTAAGTAAAATAATATAAATAATATTAAAATGCAACATCCTAAATAGGGATGGAAGTAGAATATACAATGGGATAATTGAGGTCGGGTAGAATCTCATCCTGTAATGGTGATTTGATAAAAAGAAGAGCACAGTCCACCATGAATGTGTCATCATAGGAAATAGTAGGAGGAGGGAGTCCAACAGTCCCTAAAGATACTATACAAAGAGGAGGAGGAGGAATGATATATATCTCATCAATATCTACTAAAATAGAATACAGGATGCTCCAAATAGTGAAAGGATATGTATATTCCACATGGTAATGAATATCCATGGAAACATGTAATAGTAAGGTACCAACAACCTTGTCACAAGTATTAACCCACTCATTATCATGACTTGAGTTAGAAGGGGTATGAACCTATCCATATAGGAACAATATATGATTTTTTCTTGTGATAAAGTGTTCTATGTAAGCACACTAAGAATCATAATTTATCTTACTAAGAAGAACCACTGGTGTAGAATCAACTCTCCTCATCAACTAGTATCTATCAAGTGGATTCGACATGAATAACAGAAGTCACCAAATAAATACAATGAGAAAAACACACTATATAAATGAAAATACACATTTAAGGAATGAACATTGTGCCTAGTTGATGGAAATTGAGTGTGCACACAAGATAGAATGTAGGTCCCATATCAAACCCTTTAAAACAATAATCAATAACCTCCTATGTTTTCAAGTAGTTTAACACAAGAAAATGTATGGATGCCAAATTCAACTAACAATGCATCTTAATAGGTAAAAGCAAATATCAAACAATTGTCAATATATGTCTCAATAAATGGATGTCAAACATAGATAATAATGCATCTAAATGAAAGAAATTGATGTAATAACTGATAATAAAGACATTACCACCACCTTATAATAAGGTACATCATAAAACAATAATCCTGACCAAAGCATGGAACAAAAAGATTCATCTAGTTCACATCAAGACTACAATGGTGATTTTGGGGACCTTAGATGTCCCCACCATCCTTCAATAATGTACATCGTATCAAAAATAATATCACCCAAAACATGGAGTGGTTAGATTCATCTGGTTCACATCCACACTACAAAGGCCATTTTAGGGACCCTAGATGATCTCCATTGCCCTCTAATATGACACATCAAAACAACAACAAAATCAAACAAAACATAAAGTAGTTAGATTCATGTTCTTCACATCAACAATTTAAAGGAACCATTCAAGACCATAGATGATTCCCACCACACTCTATTAATCCTATTTTATCAAAGTAGAACTGGGCATATGGAAAGGTCTATCATATGACCATTAATAACAATGGCACTCAAGGTCCTGATTCATATCTTTAGCCTACAGACAACCATTGAATCCTATTCAATAATATTATATTTTTTCTAATCCATAGTAACTTAGAAATAATACCTATTATGTTTTAGTATTATTTTCCCCCACCATTTCAATTTCATTTATTAGTAGATTGTAATAATAGTAAGGCTGCTTTATCCTTGGATTATAATAAATAAAACATTAGCCATGACTTTGCATGATAGCCTTATTCAATGAATCATTTTAGTTTCATTCAAATGAGGGTTCTTATATTTATCATAGAAATATCTCAATGTGCTAATCATCACATAGAAAGAGTTATTGAAATTAATTGATGTGAAATCGTGGGTTATAAAACCACCTCTTTCTACACATAATTTTGACTACTTCAACTATTATTGAGAAATTAAGATAGTGAATTAAATAATTAAATAACTTAGAAAATGCAACCTTATTTTTGTATCACATTGTGTTACCATTATGGAGTTATAGAGTTTCCATATGGGTTAATATCATAAAATATATTAGAGTTAGATAAATGTTAATAGTTTTGAAAGGGATATCTTAGTCTTCATTTTTTTGTAACCTTTGATTAAATTATGAGTATTCAACCAATCAAATACCATTGTTTTGTGTGTATTATAATATCAAAACATTTTATATAATTAAGTTACAAATTTTTAATTTATGTAATATAATAATATTATTTATTGTTCATTGATTCACCTAAAATTTTACATGTTATTGTTGCCTTCACATGAATCAAGACTATTGGGGGCAAAGCCAAATTAAGAAAATAATATTTTTGCAATTGTACATTATTAATATTGAAATACGATGGCATATTATCAATTCATAATGTAGCTACTCTTAATGTCAATATTAAATGCATATTGCAAAAAATCTTAGTAATTCCAAATAATTAATGCCTCACTTATGTTGCACCACCTGATATTTTACATATCTTCTAATTTGATTTGGTGTGCATTCTTGAATAAAATACTCCAAAATATGAAGTTTGATCCTAGAGATAGGTTTTAAAATACATGAAATGGTCTTAATCGATCGCATGCCTCAATGCCTCACCTTTCCATTCCAGAGGCCCAAATTTCAACTATAGTGGTTTCATTATTCTAGCACTGATAACAACATAAACTTGGTTTATGAACCTTGTGGGAAGGAAATGAAGAATATTTTAATTTATAAGGTGATTTGAAGGGATTAATAACATTATGCAAGTTATTCCCAAATGTTTTTGAAATTACCCTACACTTATAGTTTTCCTTTTTGATAGTCTTATTCATTTGGTGACCATATGCAATTTCATTTAAGTCTAGGTTAACCTGTGGCCAAATTCTCTTTTATGGAATTGTATGTGAACATAATTAACTCATTTGAATCAATTTATTCCATTGCATGATCATGGCTCTTTAATTCTAGTACTGATTTTTTTTTTGAAATTATTATTTTGGATTGTTATTTTTGTATCTCAACAAATGAACTATGTGTTGGTCATTGGCATGGCTCGTGAGTCTACACCCTATGAAATAGAAGTGTTTGATCACAAAAATAAGGTGAACCTATACATGTTATAATGGTCCAAGATATATATCTCACTCTCATAGAAGGACAAAAAGGATGCTATTTTTACTATGAAAATGAGAAAAATTTCATAGAGGCTTGAAAAACATGAAAACAACATGGACAATATATTACAAGAAAATGAAGAGGCTTCTTATTTTTTAGTTAAAATATACATATGTTTCATGTTAATTTAGTTTATTTTAAAACTAATATTATGAAAATGAGAAGGTAAGATATAATTATCTTAACATTTTCTATAATATTTCATCTATTACCTTAATATATTATTAAACTAAATGAATGGATAGAAATCACCATACTTGTGTTTTTAATACAAATACCAAGGAGTTATAAAATTATTATGGAAATCAAAAAGATAGGGTTAGAAGGTTATTTTGTTTTTCTATTCTTGGATCTCTAAAAATGAATTGTGGGTTGGCCGTTGGCATGGCTCATGATTCCATGCCCTCTAAAATAGAGGCATTTGCTCATATAGAGAAGGTGAACCTAAATAAGACAAATGTGAGCCAAGATAATAGGAGAAAGGGATGGGTTGATCTAACTAAAGCCAACCTAATGTGATTGAGTGATAATTACATATCTGATACTCTAAGGAAGGAATCAAATCACATGTAGCTCTTCCTCCTAATTGAGTGTGTGTAATCTTGTGTAATACTATAATGTAGTGCAATCTTGAATATGGATTTAAGCACATGTAAATTTATGACTTGACCTTTAAAATAGTGATTTTATTGAATATCCCTCCAAGATTAAGATGCTTGAAAAAAGCAAAAACCACAAATCACCAAGTAGTTATGAGAGAGAAACTTGAGTATAACAATGCAAATCCTCCAAAAATAGCTCACTAATGTTAGATGTACAATAAGTGAGTAAATTTATAACTCCAATTATAATAGTGAAAACCCCTAAACCTACAATAGTCATTCAATGAACAATAAACCACAAGAGTAACTCCAACTAACTAATATAAGATAATTAAGGTAGCTCCCTATGATGTTCACACCTAAACAAGATAATCTCATAAGTGTAGGAAAATCCTAAATAAAATAAATACCTATACTAACACCCCCCATTACCACAACATAGGTGGGTGGAAGAAATGGGTCCCAGTAAAAAGGTCTGATGAGGTAACCATGTATAAAAACCTCTCATAAAGTGGAGAAAATGAGAAAACCAATAAGAAAATACTCCCTTCCATAAAAGAGAGAAAAAAAGAAATAGTGTATGCTCAAAGGACATCAGGGATAGTAAAAAATGCATCCAAAAGTGAGAGAAACATAGTACATAGAGATAAGTGAGGAATATGAATCCCTACTAAAGATGATTTTGAATTCATCTACAAAGTCTAGCTCACAATATGACCAATGTTGACAACAAGATCCTCTACCTGAATATTGAAAAAGATCCATCCACATCAAACAATGTTTATTCATTTTGACAAAGGAATAACATGATATGTGTAATGAAATTCTACCCATTCCATAATGGAAGATGAAAGATATAATACAAATATATTTGAAAGATGTCCAAAAACAAGGCGTGACATAGGTCTAGCAAGATCAAACACAATAATTAAATGTAATGTCATTGAGATTAATTTATTAGAATAAGGACATGGAACATTTTCTATAAAAAAGTCCATTTGAAGAGATCTCAGCTCAAAAATTATCAGAATTAAAGAATATACTATAGATAAAACATACAAATCCATAATATGAATATCCACAAGGACATATGAGTTGTCAAAGATATCAATAGGTATACTTGCATTTAAATTAATAGACTCCTTCAAAGTAAAATATTGTGAAGGATCTAAAAGGTCAACATCCTAAATAGGGATATAATTAGAATCTATAATGGCATAATTGAGGTTGGGTAGAATATCATCCTATAATGGTGACTCGATAGAAGGAAGAGCCTAGTCCATAATGAATGGGTCATCACAAGAAATAGTAGGTGGAGGGAGTACAATAATCTCTAAAGAGATGATATAAAGAGGAGGATGAAGAATGCTATATATCTTAGTAGGATCTATGAAAAGATGCTCCAAATAGTGTAAGGACATCTTGTATATTCCACATGGTAATGAATATATATGGAAACATGTAATAGTAAGGTACCAAGAAACTTGTCACAAGTGTTAGCCTACTCATTATACTAACTTGAGTTAGAAGGGGTATGAACTTATCCATATAGAAATGGCATATGATTATTTATTGTGATCAAGTGTTCTATGTAAGCGCACTAAGAAGCATAGTTGGTCTTTCTAATAAGAACCAATGGTGTAAAATCAAATTTTCTTATTAGCTGGTATCTTTCAAGTGGATTTGACATGAATGAGAGAAGTAAATAAATAAATTTAATGATAAAAAAACACTAAATAAATGACAATGCATGTTTAATTAATGGACATCATGCTCAGTTGCTAATTCATCTAAGAATGTGAGATCAATATGTGCAAATGACACCAAAGTGACACACAAGTAATGAAAACTGAGTGTCACCACATGATAGAATGTAGGTCCCATAACAAAACCTCCAATATAATCATAAATGAACCCCATATGTTTTAAAGTAACATAACATGATCAAATTTATAGACATTAGATTCAATAGACAATGCATCCAAATAGGTAATACTAAATAGTACATAAGTGTCAATGCATGTATAAATAGATGGATGCTAGTCTAGATAATAATGCATCCAAATGCAAGTAATTAATTCAAGAAGTGATAATGCAAAAATTCCAAGGATGATGTAAAGATATTCCAATAATGCATCCAATAAGAACACAAGGAAAATATTAAACAAGGGGACACAATGTAGGGGTTTATGGGTGGAATCACCTAGCAGGATAAGGGGCCAATACCCTTTCTGATGTCAAGGGGTATCACCCTAGACATGATCCCTATCATGATATTGGGTAGGGACAAACATAATTTAGAGTTTGTGTGGTCCTTAGAATAACCAAAAATTCACCAATTTTAGCTAAAAAAGGCCCCCATAATAGACATTAGTTACCACTAAAAATTTGTCCAAATGAGGAGTACAAGAGATGAAAAAAAGAAAGGAGAGGAGAAAAAAGTTTGGTTTACTTTTGAGGGGGTTTGGTCTCCTACCAAATCATACATCACTCTCTATATTAGACAAGCAAGTTGGACAAAGGTTTAGAAAAGTAAATGATGATAAACTTTTAAAATCTCTTTATGTCTCCCAATACAATATATTATTTTTATATAAAAAAATTAAAAAAATCCATCCATCTTTATCTAGTACAGACTCATTTAGTGATACATTATTTAATTGAAACTTTTTGATATTTCTCTAAATTTAGCTAAATAAATCTTTAAATATGGAAAGATTAATGCATTTGAAAATAAGCATGTTATTGCTTGTTTTCAAAGTTACATTTATGTTGAATGTCTCAACTCGACATAACCTTTTTAAGGCATCTCATAACAAGAATAAATTTCATAAGGAGAAATTAGATTCATGTGGTTCCCATCTAAGCTATAATGATACTATTATAGAGCCTAAAATAAGTTTCCCACCAACTTTTAATAAGGCACATCATAACAACAATAATCTTTCCAGAATCTTGGAGCAATTAAATTAATCTAATTCACATCAATACTAAAATGGTAATTTTTGGGATGTTAGATACTCCCTACCACCCTTTAATAAGGCACATCACAATAACAATAATCTTTCCCAAAACATGGAGTAGTTAGATTCATCTAGTTCACATACAAGATGTAAAGGCCATTTTGGGGACCCTCTATGGTCCCCATCACCCTCTAATATGGCACATCATATCAACAAAAAAATCATTCAAAACATAGAGTAATTAGATTCATGTGGTTCACATCCAACCTAAAAAGGCACCATTTGAGACCCTAAATTATACCTACCATGTTAACATAAGCCTATTTTTTTAGAGTAGAACTAGGCATATGGAAAGGTCTTTCATTCACCATTAAGTATAATGTCATTCAAATCCGTAATTCATACCTTCAACCTAAGGATGTCCATATCTTGCTAGTCAATCCTATTATTTTTTTTACTAATCCATATTATCTTAACACCGATAATACCTATTTTTTAAAGTATTATTTGTACCCACCATTTCAATTTCATTCATTAAAAGGTTGTAATAATAGTAATGCACCTATAGCCTTGGATTAGAATAAATAAAACTTCAATAATGACTTTGCATGATAGTTTAATTCAATAAATGGTTCTAATTTCCTCTAAAAGAGGGTTATTATATCTCATGCTAAAATATCTAAATTCACTAAACCGCTTCTTTCTAAATCATGTAACATGAGTTATTGAAATTAATTGTTATGAAATTATGGGGTATAAAACCACCTCTTTCTACACTCAGAATTTTGAAGACTTCAACTATTGTTGAGAAATTAAGATAGTAGAATAAATATTTAAATAACTTAGAAAGTGTAAGCTTACTATCTTATCACATTGTGTTACCATTATAGATTTATAGAGTTTTCAAAGAATTTTTTTAATATTAAATGATGATATTTATTATACAGGTTAATATAGTAAAATATGGTACAATTAGATAAATATTATTAGTTGTGATGGGATATCCTAGTCTCTATTTTCCTCTAACATCCAATTAAAATATATTTTTATAACAAATCAAATACCATTATTTTGTGTGTATTAAAATATTTAAACATTCTATATAAGTAAGTTATAAGTTTTTTAATTCATGAAATATAATAATATTATTTATTATCCATTGATTGACCTAAAAATTTACATTTTATTTCTGCCTTCACATGTATTTAGACTATTGGGGGTAGTGCCAAATTAAAAAAAATGAAATCTATGTATTTGTACACTACTAATATCTAAATCTATTAACATATTATCAAAGCATAATGATGTTTTTCTTTGTGTCGATCTTGAATGCATATTGAAAAAATCAAAAAAATCCTAAATTATTAATGTCACTAGTGTTGCACCACCTAATCTTCTACATATCTTCTAGTTTGATTTGGTATGTATTATTTATTATAATACTATAAAATATGTGATTTGATCTTGGAGATAGGTTTTATAGTACATGAAATGGTTTGAGTCAATTTCAGGACTTAATGCCTCACCTTTCCACTCTAGAGATCCAAATTTAAATACTAGTGGTCTCATTATTTTAGAGATTATAACAACATAAAATTCACTTATGAACCTTCTAGGAAATAGAGAAATATTATTTGAATTGATAAATTAATATGGGAGGAATGAATAACATTGTGCCATTTGGATACCAAATGTTTATGAAATTACTCTACACCTATAATTTTCCTTTTTGATAGTCTTGTCCATCTAGTGGTCATATGCAATTTGATTTAAGTCTAAGTTAACCTATGCCTAAATTATCTTTTATGGATTTGTATGTGCACATAGTCAATGAGTTTTTATACATTTATTCATATGTATGATCATGGATCTCTGATTCTAGTAATGATTTTATTTTTAAATTGTTATTTTGGTTTATTGTTCTTTTATCTCTATAAATGAACTATGGGTTTGTCATTGAAATGACTCATGTGTCTACAACTTTTGAGATAGAAGTGTTTTATCAAAAAATTAAGGTGAACATAGACATGTTACAATTCCCAAATATATATATCCAATTCTCATATAGAGAGAAAAAGGAGGATGTTTTTTCTTTGAATTGGAGAAATATTCCACAGAGGTCTAAAAAGCATGAATTTTTTTGGATAAGATATTACAAGTAAATGGGGAGGATTATTCTATTTTACTTAATTTTAAAATATGTTTCATGCCACTTTATTTTATTATAAAAATAAGCTTAGAACAACCAAAATAAAAATATATTATCTTAATATTTTATGTAATATTTCAACCATTGCATTAATATCTTGTTGAATTGAATGAATGGAATTAATTGACCATACTAGAATGTTTTCTACAAAAACCATAGGGTTAGAAATTTATTATGGAAATAATAAATTTAAGGTTTGAAGGTTATTTATTGCTATTCCTAGATCTCTAAAAACAAACTGTGGGTTGGTCATTGGCATGGAATGTGATTCTACGCCTAAAATAGAGGCCTTTGCTCATACAAAGAAGGTAAACCTAAATAATAATAATGTTAACCAAGATACTTGGAGAAAGCGATGGTTTGAAATAACCATATCCACCCTAATGTGATTGAGATTTACCTACACATCCTATACTCCAATGAAAGAATCAAATCAAATGTAGTTCCTTTACCTAGTTGAGTGTGTGACATCTTGTCTAATACTATAATGTATTGAAATATTGAATATGGATTTAAACACATAGTGAGTTATTATTTGAAATTGAAAATAGTGATTAAAAATAAACTTAGGTATTTATAATTTTATGGATATTAGATTTGGAAGCCCTTAATAAGTTTATTTTAATATGCAACCATGATAAGAGAGCCCTCAATACTTACATTTAATGTGTTTATATATGAAAATTTTTGGGAAATTTACTTTAACTAAATTTTTAAAAATGTGGGTTGACCCTTATAGGCATTTAAAATATAAAATAAACTATCCACTAAATGGGGATGGGACAAGTCCATTATGAGTGGATGAGTTTAAAATCTCACATACATGCTCTAATAGTTCAATGTGCTACAAACTTAAGGATAATCCTATTGTTATTTTAATTATAAATAATTAAATTTAGAAAAAATATTTTAACATAAGGTTTCTATAGCACAAATGACATTCCAAAAAAATATTTATTCTTATCTAAAACCCTTGACATATACTTGCCTAAGAACCAAATAACATCATAGTTATTAATCCATTAGAATAATAGTTTCTTTAGCATAGAAATAAACCTAGTTTTATAAGTACCATTTAATATATTTTAAGATCTTGAATAAAATGCCACTTAATAAATTTTGGAGTCTTAGATGGAAGTAGAAGTGATTTCTTGAAAACACACACTAGCATTAAAGCTTAAATAAAAATAACTAATTTTATTTCACAAACTAAAAAATATATTTGTTGGCTAGACTTGGTGCTACATAGAAAACATGAGAATGGAATTTGGTATTGTGGATAATCATAATAGTATAACCTTATAAGTTTACAATATTAACATGCTAAGGAAAATAAAATTAATATGCAATGATAGAGTGTGGGTTGAAATTAATACATGCTTTAAGTTCTTATATCATCATAATGTCCACTCATAAAATTATATTTCTTGATAAAAGTTAATATGGTATAATAATTTTGATCAAGTTTTAAATTGTATAGTTTATGTTCATACAATTAAATTTTAAATTGTATAATAATGTAAACCATTTATTTTTAATGGAATTTTTTTTAAGTGATAGTCAAATGGATGTCAAACTTAAGGTTGGAATTAACATGTACAAAATAACTATAGTAAAACACATGACCAACCCAAGGGAATGTGGCTACAATCAACATCATGTAAAACATAATATCAAGGTAGACACCATAGTTTATCCCCTTAGTGACATTTTATCACTTTGTCATAAATTCCAACTTACTTTGGTGGACATAAGTGGTATTCACCTCCTCAAGGGAATTTTTATTTACTTGCACTTCTTATTTATCCTTCTAATCTAGAGGTTAAGAATGATAAAGATATGTTAGATAATAAGAATTTGGAGCTAATACAAGACACAAAAAATAAGACTAATAGAAGCCACATCCTCCTCCACTGCTTGTGGTTTCCCCATTTTCTTAGATGCTCTTTTAATTTTTAGTTTCCTTTTTATGATTTTTTATTTATGTTTTCACCACTTTTGGATTGAAGAAGTTTTTTGGTTATAATTATTTGAAGTTTTTTGGAATTGGCCTATGTGACCTTGGAGTGTGATTATTCCTTTCATTATATATTTATAACATAGTGATAAACTAATACATATAAAAATATTCAATGAAAAATAACTAAAAAACATTAAATGGTATAAACTAGGGTTTTGATTCTTAGCATGAAATAACTAACTCTTTAATATTCAAGCCTTGTAGTATATGAACATTGATGTCGATATTTAAAATATTATAACAAATTTGAAGTCAACCTGTGTGATGAAATCACTTAACAACGTAATTCTCATATGATGTGTGTATGATTCCTCTTTGATAAATGAGTTATTTGTCTTATCTATATTTGACATTGAACTTATGTTTTACAATGTTTATAATCATGTTAAACTTGCAACACATTGAAAGAAGAAAAACATAAAGGGGTAAATCAACACAATTAACTTCAAAAGTTAGAATTAAAGAGGTTATGATTGTATGCACAAAAGTGAAAAAGGAGTATCAGGGGGACAATAAAATGAGATAGAAAGAAAGAATAATTGATTGTGAAATAACGTTTCTAACCATCAAAAAGTAAAAAATATGTTAATAATACCTAATTTTAAAAAATAACTCATATATACTATGAGAACACTTTATTATAACTTCATGATACAAAATAATAAAGTTATAGAAGGTTAATTAAAAATGTAGCCTATTTTTATTTTTGGTTCAGACTCAACACTAGATGATAAAATGTTAGCTCAATGTGTTGCACACAAAAAATAGGAAACATAAAATGAAGGTGAAAAAGACACAATGCTCAATCCTATATTACATAGCAAATCATGCTCAAAATCATATTACAAACCATAAGATAATTAAGCACAGGCTATAACACCTAAAGGAGGAGGTGAAGGATCATCCTTGGGTGATAGAGTAGTATAATTAGAAGGCTCTATAAAAGGAGGATGCGAGTCCACCTAACTATACAAAGGGTCCAATATTGTATATATTATCCATCTATCAATGGGATGAGTCTAAATAATAATTATAATAGGAAAAATCATCAAGGAGGGAATTGTATCAAATTTTCCATGTGGTGGTATAAACCTCTATCCCCTATTGAAAATGAGGGTAGAAGTGGTTATGATTGTGAGAATGACTTTTATGATTATTAAGAGGTGGTGGTGACAAAATTTGGGTTGGGTCATCAAGGGGGATGCTACTCACTATGTGAGGAATATTACCCAAATGGTATAACAACTCCTTTAGATTACATACCTCCATGGAAACTTTCTTAGTTTAGACATGAATCTACATGTAGGCTAAATATATAACAAAGCCTTTTCATTTATACAAAAGAGACAAGAATACTCAAGATTGTTAAAAAATTCATTTTCTCTAGCCTTATATAATTTTAAAAGAATCATATATCTAAAAAAATCTATATAAAAGTAATAGTAGTAGGGCTGTTGGTTAAATACCAAAGAAAATAAAGACACAAAGAGAAAGGCTCAAGGTCATAAGGCTAAAAGAGGATATGAATCCATTTCTAAGCAAACTAAGATCGAGGAAAAAATATAAGATATATTTGAATGAATTTGTAAACTTACATGTAGATCACTTGGTTTGATAAATTCCAATATGGGAGAGGTAATCCCCAAATGGAAGACCTTGGAAGACCAAGCATATAAGGAAGTGGGCCAACTTGGGGTCTAAACGAGTTATCCAAATTTAAGTATATACAAAAATAACATATATAACAATGATTAACTTCTAAGTGCCCATTTTTATGTATCTTATTCAATATTATTAATTACTTATATCCTCTTTTATGTATCTCAATATTTGTGTATGATAACTAGAACTTATCATTATTAGTTAGAATAGTAAGAAATTATGAATTTGTTACACCTAAAAAAACACACTATGAACAATGGTTCACTTATGTTAATTTTGGGTTATATAATTTTTGTTGCATTTTTTTATTGAAACATGTCTATGTTTATCTATAAAAACTACAAAATGATGTTCATTAAAATTGTGAAAAGAGTTACAATATATTAAAAATATTAAAAAAAATAGTTCAATAAAATTTATATTATTATTTGTAATAAATCAAATTGTACTTCACTATCTAAAGCATGGTTTGAAATATAAATTACCTAAAAATTTGAAGGAAATAAATTACACCTATAAAACATATTACCATCAAACTCTAGATTAGGTGAAAAAACACGAGGAAAAAAGTACAGATACTTGAAATAATGTACTCGATTGAGATTTTTTTACATTAAATTATATTACATAAGAGGTAAAATAATATATTAATATGAGATATTTTTAAATTAAATTATATATTCTAGATTTATTTGAATTACAATAAATTAAATAATTTTTATATAAAACTATTGATAAGATGTAGATGGGTTGGTTGTGTTGAGCTCCACCCGATTTTTTTTTTTGTTACACATTTGTTGGCTGAAAGTGACCTTTTAAGTTCATTTCATGGATGGTGATGACCATTTGTGTTGGTTTTGAGTTTTTCAGGGAGTGGACCCATCTTTTGTATTCCAAATCCAATTCATATCTCTTGTCAAAAGTATTAATTAATCATTTTTATAAAAATATATATTAAAAATTAATAGACCCATTTAAACATAAATCTAAAATTTTGCAAAAATGTATCAAAATAAAAGAAAACATAATTTTTTAAAGCTCATAGTTAAAGCTAAACAATAATTATTCATACTTTAACCCCACTCCCCGCAAAACAAAAAGAAGACATGAAATAAAAATTATCTCACCATGATGGTTTCTTGCTAGCACATCAATTTGCGTGGCCTTACTATAGGAATAAGAAATTTCTCACCAAATTAAATATACTATTTACAATATTATCCTACATAAAACATTCAAACTAATATTAAACTTTTTCTCAAAATTTGAGAAAAGGGCATCATTTTTAAACCTTATTTTTTAATCATTGGTGTACGATCCAATCTAAAAAGATACTTCATGTGACCAACATGTGATCGATGACTTATTACATTAAATAATAAGTGACCAAACACTTTTTAATTAACCATAAACTATAATAAATGGCCTTGTCATGCACATACTTAGTTATGGACACAAAGTAAAATACTACAAAAATCCTTACAAACATATCTTGCTAAAATGTAAAAGCAAAAATATTAATTTAGTCCACAAATGCTTAGTATTAAGATGATATCATTATCCACCTAAGAATAATCCAATGATAGTTCAAAGTGATTTAAAAATCCAAGCATACATGAAAATGATAAAATAGGTCTTTGTTAAAAGTGAAATCATAAACTTGCAAACTCGTAAAAAAAATTTTGAGAAGAAGAAATGACTTTTTTGATCCAAGTATGTACTTGGTAGGCACAAATAATTGTGAGAAACAAAAATAGTGATCTAATACATATAGAAATGTGTGATTGAATACAAAATGATATTTAAAAAGGGGCTTCACCAGAATGCAAACACTAACATATGAGTTTTGTCCACATAATTCTTGAAATTAAAATGAGAGGTTTTATTTACCATAGAAAACTTAGGGACAATTCCAAGAGATCTAAAAATGTAAGCCAACATGAGAATCATAAGATATAGCTCTGGTATAAATGAAACTGTGATGTTTCATAAATGTACATAAGTATTTGAAAAGAAGAAAAACATTCCATAAAGTGCATTCTATAAAAGCATAAAATAAATAGTGTAAATGTCAATGCATGTGTTTCTCCCCTAAATTCTTAAGAGTAAACTGAGAATCCTTCCTAGCCTGATAAAAACCCTATGAGATTCTATATATTTTTCAAATTTTTGTCTAACATGATAATGATAAAACAAGACTTTGTTAAAACAAAAATCATGACCTTGTAGACTTGTAAAAAAACTTTTTAGAAGAAGATATGTTATAGCTAAAAAGAAATAACCACAAACAACCAATATAGTCATTCAAATTTTTTAAAAAAGGCACCATAATATGTCCTATTTCTTTTTAAGTTTTAAAATCTAGACAATTGTAAAGGATGTGATCCTAATACGTCCTCTCCAAATATAAAACTATTTAATTTTAGGAAAAATTAAGGAGATTATCATAGTTATGTTTACAAGAAGCTAATGTTTTTATGTTGGAAAAAAACATAATAATATAAAAATAAAAATATAGCAAATTCTCTGTGTTATTTAGAGGAAATAATCTTAGGTTAATGCAATCCTAGCACTGATTAGAATTTGTCCACATAGTTTTCCATAAAACCTCTTCTATAAAAATATAAAATAGATCTAAATATTTTTTCATTTTAAAATCCACAATCAAACCTATTCTTAGTGTGATATCAAAATTGATCTCATAGAAGATGAGACCATAAATTTATAATATATATTTTTATTATGTTATTAGTGAAACCATTATTTTGGATAAATAACACAACAAGGGAACCTTTGCGTCCTTACATACATATCAAAATTAAGAAGAAACATTTTTTACTAACATCTAATGTAGTGAAATATATATATCTTCTTGCTACCATGGAAAAAATAGTTATGCCATTAATTCAATTTATTGATTAATCACCCATTCCTATATTAAACTTGATCATAAATGGACAAACACATACCTATCATCAATCATTAGGCCCTATGACATGACTATACCAATGCATGCCAAACATTAAAAGTAGAGAAATATGATTGTATTCATCATGCAACATCTAATGTGGATTGTCAATCAGGGATGGCGTGTAAGACTCAATTTGATAGGTAAACATCTATTAATGTAAAAATTTATTTTCTATAAAAGATACTAAGAGAAAACCTGACATTAGGAGGCAAAACTTTAGGAAACAAAGTCTAGACAATTAAAAATGTTAATAAGAGAAAAAAACACTACATTAATATCATATAATTTATTTTAAATTTTGAGTTATAATTTTATTTTTATTTTGATTAGTTTTATAATTATAGATAAATAATATTTACTTAAAATTCTATCACAAATTGACACATTCTTATATTAAGATAAATATATTAGTGGTAAAAATATCAATTATATATATATATATATATATATATATATATATATATATATATATATAAAAGATTAAAAATAAATATAATATAATATTAATAACATTTTATATTATTAAAAATAGATTATTACATCATTAATCATATATAAATTTTAATTTTCACTTTAAAAAACAAAAAATAAATAAAAATACACAAACTTAAAAGGCCATAAATTATATTAAATTATTTTTCTTATAATTTTGTAAATTAATACAAGAAAATAAAAAATATGAAAATGAAATTTAAATTTTATGTTTTCAGTTGGGATAAATCATTACACAAACCTTCATTAGTTATATGTTGGTAAAAGCTTATAATTTTAATAAATGACAGAGATACTCAAATCAAAGAAAACTTTGGCATTTCTACAAAAAAAAGTTTCTAAAGTTATCATCTTTATAATATGCCATTTGAATTTAAATGCCATGCCTCTCTTTATGTTGTGTTTCCCATCAAGATTACACTGGGCTTTATTTTGACCCTATAAGCTCCTCACCACCCTCCAATAAGGTACATCATGTTGAAATAAAAACAATCTTTCCCAAAACATGGATTAGTTATATTCATCTAGTTGACATCAAGACTGAACTGGCCATTTTAGGGAGCCTAGATTCTCCCCACCACCCTCTAATAAAGAATTGAATAGAAAAAAAAAATCTCACCCAAAACATGGAGTAGTCAAATTCATGTGATTCACATAAAATATGAAAAGGCACCATTCAAGGTGATATATGTTATCTACCATGATTCAATAATCAAGTTTTATTAGACTATAACTGGGCATATGGAATGGTCCATCAAATGACCATTCATAAAAATAACATTCAAAGCCCTAATTCATACCTTCAACCTAAGGACAACCAGTTATTCCTATTTAATCATATTATTATTTTCTAATCAATAGTATCTCAACACCAATAAGTTGAATATTTTAGTATTACAAAGCTACAACCTAAAATTTTAATGCATACCTTGTATAAGGTATCCACTCCTTATAAAATGCAGGTAAATATGTGTTTTAAGAAACATTACATCACTATTATTTTTGACTCTAACAAGACACATAACTTCAATAATCCTAGGCTGGTCAAATAGGTTGATTTCTATGTTTAGTTTTGTTCATGTTTTGAAGTCATTTTCATTGATATACATCTGGGGTAAATAATATGATTATTATGTTTAATGTCTTCTAGGCATAAATATTCCTATTTTATGTATTTAAGTATTAATGTGACTCTTATAGGATGAAACTATTGAATAAATTGTATTGTTAAAGATGTACAATAATTACATAAAATTGAATGTTACTAGATAAATATGTTAACTTTATATTTTTGGAAATCACTAAAGTGGAATGTACTTAGCTTGTTTTAGATGAATACTTATATGTAGGAAATTTATAGTAATTTAAAATTCACTATAATAATCTTATGAATGTTTAGGGTATATAAACATAGAGTTTTCCTCTAACTAAACAAGTCCACATTGAATGTATAGGTTTATGGCTTCAATACTACTTTTTTATTTCAGATATTTACTATGTAATTATTTCTCTCAAAAAATACTATAGGATGCATGTGAATTTGAGATGTATTAATATAGGTTCAAATGCACACAAATATACAAAAAATTATTTGTTTGCCTTCTCCTTGCTTTAAACCCTACTTATGTAGTGTAAGAAAATTTTAAATTAGGATAACAGGATAAAGTGATGGTTTGAGATAAACTTAGATACCCAAATTTAACTAAGTAATACCTACTTATATAATAATCTAAGGAAGGAATAAATTCACATGTTAGTCATTAATTATGTTAATGTGGGTAGTTTTATGAGTATAAGATTATTTTGGTTTGTTGGGAAGTTGGCTCCCATATGGAAATTTTATTTAAGCTTGAGGAGGAATAAAGTTTGTAACTTGAACTTTTATATAGTGTAATATTTATTTTAATAAATAAATTTTAGATTTTCAATTTATCTTGTGTATAAAATCCAAATAGTGGTATGATAGTCACAATGAAAGTGGGTTGTGACATGGTTTGCGGATGATGAAGCAATGAACATAAAGAAGAGATAGGAAGCTAGGGATATTTTTAATTTTCATTAAAGTTTTTAATGTTTTTTTATTTTTCCTAAATATTTTTTAGAGTTAACCAAATATGATATTGTTTTATATCAAATTAGGAGCCAATAGATGGAGCAAATCTAATGTAAAGAAGAAAATTTACTTGAAAGAAGCTAGGGAAAGGAAAGAAAGCATCCTAAATCTGAAAATGGTGTTTTAAATGTTGATATACTTATCTAAACTACTTATTTTTTGTATGGAGGTGTGAACATACAATTATGGTGTCATTTATTTTTTAAAATGACATTTTAATTCTTTAGAGTTTATGAAAGGGATGAAAAAAATTAGAACATGGCCTGATAACACACTAGATGCAATTTTTTTATGGTTTAAATGTTATTAGCTATGAGTGGGGTGTGCTACAGTATGGCTGAAGCACTAAAAAAAATCTTTGATACTTAATTGAAGTGTATAAAGCTTTCAAACTTCTTTGGTTTCTTGATATATCTCAAACAAATTGAGCAAAGGGCATTGAAGCTACCTGAAGCTTTCACTTATAGATGTTAATCAATTTGTGACACTTTTTATGTCAAAATTTTGTTTTTGTGACACTTTTTTAGATATTTGGGGATGTGGATCAAGTTGGTAATCCAAATATTCATTGAATTCTATTATATTGACTTATAATGGGGAAGGTGTTGAGACTAGTCTCCAAAATTTGGTAGGGATGGTCCTTTATGGAGTAGGACTAATCATGTACTTTGTTACATGTTTGATAGTGGTTTGTGTTATAGGCAATGAAATATTTGTAAATAGTGGTAAGTAAAGATGAAGTATTCCATTAGATGCTTCATACTTCATGTATAGGTTCAACTAAGGTAGTATAGATCATTTCCATTAGAACATTCCATAGATGGTCTATATTATATCTATAGGTACCAAGATCAGAGGGAAGGTGAATGCTTCACACTCATCATCATCATATCAAGTATTGTTAGGAAGGTTGTAAGTATTATAGTAGTCATAGGGCATATGAGGTTTGACTATAGGGATACCATACATTGATCAAATTATAGGGTAAAATCAGAAAGTTATAGTGGTTTCATTAGACATGGTGATTGTTTACTCCTGCATCCATATTTTGGCCCCCTTTGGATCAAGGGGGTTTGTGGCTTATTGTGATCCACATTCTATTTTGTTAGTGATTAGTTGTTAGTGACATGTTTGAGGAATGCATTTCGTTGTGAAATACCCCCTTAGATTTAATAAAGACCTTTTTAAATTAAGTAATTAATGTTAGTCATTAATTATGTTAATGTGGGTAGTGGTACAGGTAGAAGGTTAGTTGGGATTGTTGGAAAGTTTGTTCCTATATGCAAAGTCCTATTAAGCTTGAGGAATGAAGTTTGTAACATGAAATTTTATATAATTTAATATTTCCTTCAATATATAAAATGTATATTTTCCATCTATATTATGTATAAATTCTTAAATAAAAAATACGTTGATGTGTTATGTATATTCTCATTAAATTATAATTAAAAACATGCTGATTTATTTTTCATTCTATAGAAATATTTTGTGAATTTCCTTGTTTTAATGAATGAAAATGGCTTCGGTGGGATTTTTCACCTTATGGGGGATTAGGGCATTTCACTCAATTTTTATTTTTTATCTTTCTTGTGTTAGATTAATCTAGTTCACATCCTAGTTGTAATCTCATGATTAGATACCCTAGATGGTCCCTACCACCTTATAATAGGGCACATACTAATAATAACAACCTAACCCAAAGTATAGAGAAGTTAGATTCTTTTCAACAACTCTTCTCAATAGTTCTATAAAATTAAAGCCATTGATTCTATGGATTTTCCTTTGAAAATGATCAATGTTAATCTGGAAATGAGCTTTGGGTTAAATTTTATTTAGATCCCTAAAATAATGTAAGTGATCCTTGAATGATGGAAATTTCATGTAATTAGGTTTCAGTCAGATCTAATAGTCTATATCTTCTTCCCACGATCTTGTGTCATGAAAATAATGTCATTCCTATTAGTTATCCTCAGTGATGTGATATTTTACTCTAAAAACTATTAGGCATTGTGATCTAAATTACTTTTTGGTAGTAGTTAGTTGTTAGTATCACTCATGGGGAATGCATATTTTATATTTTTTACATACTTAACCATTTATTTTTTATTTTTATTTGGAAACTAGACTCAAAATTCTACAATTAATGCTTTTATATCATCTTCAAAATTTGAATGTAGGCATCTAAACTAATATGTATAACTTGACATTTTTCAAATTTTAGGGAAAAAAAGTTCCCATTTTTATGTCATTTTTTGTCCACCAACTTTGTGCGCTTACCCTTATCATAGTAATCTCAGTGATGGTTTTAGTAGCATACCCCTTTTAAAGCACAAGTCAACCTCAACATCTCCATGTTTGAAGGCAAGATCAAATTCATAGTGTTGGATCATTAGATTATAAAATTTTATGCTTACTTTTCAATCAATCTATTCACCAATGCTAAAAAAATCAACTTCCTAGTGATGAAGATGTCCATTCTAGTGGTTCATTGTTGGGATAGTTTTAGTGCACAATGCACACAAGATTGTTTTCTAGTTCAACCCTTGAATAATATTGTTGATGCACTAAAATATGAATACTAACCTCTCTCACTTTGAGGATAAATACATCAAATTCTACAAATTGTACCAATGTAAATATTAGTCGATGGAGGACTACACCAATGCATTGCATGACTACTACATTCCCCTATGTGAGAACTTGACTAGAAAAGGTAATGTGCTAAAGTATATTATATGAATGTCACCTTAAATTCATGATAAAATGTAGCTATTGACTTATGAATATCTAGTTCAATCATATTGTAATTTATCCATCATTGAAGGGAAATCCAAGATTAAGTAGATCATCTTGTCTCTTCATCCAATACCATAAGGGCCATTTTGTAGCCAATGCCCCATTTCAACCCCCTATGTGTAATAAAAATGTCTATCATAAATGGTAAAAACCTAAGAAGCACATACAAAACATGAAGGCTCATGTACTTTCCAACTTAGATAACCTGAAGATAGGTTATGACAATATTCTAGTTCATTTAGAAGATGTCTAGAAGATAATATTCAGTACATGGGATGGATTGTATGAAATGATGGTCATGATATTTGGTTTTATTTTATCTTTGCATCCCATTAAATTTTTTTATCTTCCTATAATAGCCATAGGAAAGATATTATCTTGTCAACTAGTTGAGTGACAAAGCATCTTATTGCTCAAATCTTTCCTTGTTGGGATTGTAATTACTTCAACCTTGTTAGAGGAGGCATATTTATGATAACTTTCATATTTTTAGAATCTACTTAAATGGTTGTCTGAGATATGATATAAATAAGTAATTTTATTTATTTAACTCTATATTTGTACTTTTGTGGATTTAAATATACAATGAATTTTTTAAGTCTCTCAAATATTTACCCTAGATCTATAACATGATCTCATTGATATTTCATTTTACAAGTAAGTCATCCAAATAATCCTTGATAGTTTTTTGCATATATTCATGGAATATTTGGGTTATAACTCTATGGTAGGAGGTACCTACATTATTTATTTTGAAGGGCATGAATACATATAAAAATGTTCTCCATGGTGTTATAAATGATGTTTTTATTGATTTTTAGGACTTATGTTGATTTGATTGTATCCAGGAAAACCATCTATAAGTGATAAAATTTCATAACTAATAGGATAATCCAAAATCATATCAGTGTTTGGTAATTTAAAATCATAATTAGGGCACACATTGTTTAAATCCTAACAATAATATATATAATAACAAGCATATCCATTTTGATTTATAATTGATACTTTATTAGAGACCCACTCAAGATACGTAAAAAATTGAATAAAACATGCATCCAATATTTTTTGATTTCATGTTTGACTAATAGTGATACTTTTGGACACCTTTTTTATTTTCTTTTGCTTGGCTAGCTTTGTGTTTTGGTATAATACTATATTATGCATTGTAATTGTAACATCAATTCTACACATATATTTGTAAGCCCATGTAAATAGTTATATGTAATCATGTATAAATTATTGAAAATTTTTGTTTGAGAGTTGCCAATGATATCTCCAATATGGACAAGGATGTTGATGAGGTATCATGTGTGTTAAAATGACAATGACAAAGTGTGCTTTAGTGTTTTTGCATGGTTCTTCAATATGTGATTGGATAGGTAGGATGATGGATGTTATTAATATCATGGTTATGTTTTAGAGACTGTATTAGGTGTTATTAATACTTGGAGTGATTTTGGATGTGAAAGGAATCAATTAGAGAAATCATATGAATGTTCAGGTTCTCCTAGTCATCTTAATAGATAAGGATGAGTAAGTTGATTGATGACATCAAAATTTTCACATGTGGTAGTGTCGAAAGGAAATGATCACATGGTGGTGTTCAAGTTTGAGATTAGTTTTTGTGGTAAAATTTTTAGGTCATGAGGTTGTGTTTAAAAAAAGATATTGAGGTGAAAAGTTGGCCTTTCAAGCAAATTGTAGTATTTCCAATACTTAGCCAATTTGCAATATGATGTGACCATCATATAGGGCTGCCAAGTGTCAAAAAAAATTTCAACCAGATCAAGGATGTAATGAAAAGTGTTAAATTGAGAAAATGAAGATATAATGGTGATTAAAAGGTCAATAAGTCAAAGGTTTTTGAGATTACACGTGTTGGTGACGTGTGTCACAATCATAGAGAATTGGCAATAAATCAATGACACATGGGTGATTATGCAGATGAAGATCGATGACACACAATCAACCATGCATCTAGAGATGAATGGTGTGAAATATTGAAAAATTTAATAGGTATATAAGGCATGTAGGGCTACCAAATGGCATAAGAGCAGAAACTAATAGAAAGGTATGTAGAAGGTAAGTGGGGATGCCAAGTGGCATAATCTCAGAAGCTCAAATTAAAGATCAACATAAAAAATTGAAAATTAAAGTCAAGATAATCCCAAGGAGATAGATAGAGTGTATTTTATTAAATTTATAGGTATCACGTATAAATACATGTGTCTAAATATTTTGCATTAAATAGTGACAGTTGGAATTTGAATTTTCAAATTAACAAAGGAAAACCAATCTTTATTGTTTGAGCTATAATTTTGATGTGTAATGAATTTAAAGGTGGTATAAAAATAAAAGTGGTAAAGGAACCTAAGATATATCCATATAAATTATTTATAAGGTTTTAATATCTATACAATTATAGTTATGGAGATCCATATTTGACTATATGTTTGACCATCTTTTGCAAGTGACCTAAGAAGGATGTTTATGTTTGTATTGATGGTGTTTAGGTGTTTTAAGCTGAATTAATGATTAGAGAGTGTTCTATAATTCATGAGGACCATCTATATGGATTTTTTAGGTTTAACCAATCCATATTAATTGTGAATAATTTCCTAGAAGTTGATTATTTTTTCATTAATTGTGTTCTTGTGTATAAGGCTAATATTTGAGTAGATTATGCATATGCAGAAGAGTGTAGTATTGGATGAAATAACTTAAAGGTGTCTCTAGGGTCATGAAAAGTGAAAATATGTATTTTAAAGTGGTCTCATGTTTCTAATTTGGTTTATGAAGTGCTAAATAGGTGAATATGTCTCCATAAGACCTATAAGGGCTACTAAGGCCTAATTGAAAGGTGTAGCTACTTAAGGGTGACCCATGGATGCTATGGCTGACCTATGAAGGTGGTATTAAGGTATGTATTACTATGATATATTCCTTAAGGTTTAATGAAAATGTTATTGCCAACCAAGAATATGATATTCATGAAGGCTCTATAAAGAGTGAAATCAAAGGTAATGGTTTCTAGATTTGAGAGTTGAGTGTTGAGAGTTAAAAGTTGAGTGTTGAGTGTAAAGAGTTGAGAGGTGAAGGAAAGAGGAGTGTGAGTGTGCCTAGAGGATAGATTGATGAGTATAATAGGTTGAGGATTATGTGTATGACCTATATTTCATAATTATAATGTCATTACCATGATCATGTAGGTTTATAGATTGAGGATGAGTGAAGTATACAGATCGTATAATGTGAGCAAATAAAATGTGAAAATTAAGTGAGATTAGTGTATGGATCAAGGATTAGAGGAATGTGAGGTATGTACATATGACCATTTGGTCATGTTTATAATGTTTTGATATATTTTTTTTATAGGTTTTCTATTTGAGTATGTGTGAAAAAGTATAAAGTTATCTAGGAGGTGGTTTTGGATGCATTGAGAGGGTGTGAAGACTAGAGTGAGTGTAAAGGGGAAAGAGTGAAAAAAAAAGAGGCCATCATCAATTCAAGAGTAGAAAAATTTCTTTAAGGTGATATGAGTTTCAAGGCAACTGAGTGGGTTCTTGGTTGCTTAGGGGGTTTTAGCTTCCTTACTAGTTGTTGTTTGCTAAAGGTCAAGTGGGTGCTTGACTAAATTAAGGGGTAGGTGGTAATTGATTAGCTGGTGTTGGTCTAAATTTGGATCTTAATATTATACTATTATAGTCCATCTTGTAGGTTTTAGTGGGTTTTATCCTCCAAGAGGGTTTCCCACATATGTCATGTGTTATGTGCTTGATCTTTTTTTATCTTTTGTGTTCGTTTTTATGAATTATTTGTATGCTCCTTGAATGTATGTGTTGAATAATTAAGGGTTTGAAGAGTTTGGAATTGGATTTTGATTCACATCACTAATTAACCACCCTCTCAATAATTTTACCTCTAATAATTGGTATTAGAATATGTCCTTTGTTGAAGGCTTGATAGCTTGAAGGTGATCCAAGGTACAATATGGGTAGTCATCAAATTCAAGGAGGATTTTTCACTAAGAAATAACCAATGTTCAATGGGTCTATTTATGTTTTTTTGAGTGTGAGTATGAATTCCTACATCGTGTCACTTGGGTTTGACATTTGGCAATCTGTTGTAGATGGATACTTATCCCCCTACTGCTCCAACTAGTGTAGCTGATAAGAAGTTATGTGAAAATAATTCTAAGGAAATAAATGCTATCACTTATGGTGTTTCAGAGACTAAATAAACTAGGGTAATCCATTTTAAATATGCTAAAGGGATATGGTACAAACTATAGATCATTTATGAAGGGGATTTAAAGGTCAAGTTGGCCAAGTTGCAAACTCATTGAAGACAATTTAAGAGTCTCAATATGAAGAAAGAAGTTTTCGTGGAATCATTTTTGTAGAGAGTTGATGAGATTATGAACATTATCAGAGGTATTGGAGATAATCTTAAAGAAGATACTATAGTTCAAAAGTTATTAAGGTCTCTCTCCCTCAAGTTTGATTCTAAGGTGTCTATTGTAGAATAAAGTCATGATCTTACTTAGATGAAGATGGATGAATTACATGGAATCCATAATATCTATGAGATGAGAGTCAATAATGACAAACCACCAAAGAGGGAAGAAACATTCAAGATAGAAATGAAGCCAAAAAATAAGATAACTCAAGGTAATGAAGTCAATGAGGATGACATGTCTAATATTACTAAATATGAACTAATTACTTTGTCTACAAGAAAATTAAAAATAGGTTCAAACAAGTATAAGGGTAAAATACCCTTCAAATGCTTCAATTTTGGAGAGATAGGAGACTTTGACAATAAGTTCCCTCATAAGAATAAGAAGAATGATGATGAAGAGCATGTTGAAAGCCAAGCTGAAGGTAAGAAGACATTTATGTTTGATAAGAGAATTAAAGGATTTATAAAGTATGAGAACAACAAGAAGTACATCAAGGAAAAGAAGAGTCTCTACACAAATGAAGATTGTAAATCATCAAATGAGAGTGAATACAATGATTCTAAGTCTGATAATGAAGATGTTGGTCCTATTGATGATGAATCCCTCTTCATGGTAGAAGAAAGAAGTTGATCATATCAATAAAATTCTACTCGGGGTGATACAAATGTTGAAGAAGATAAGGAGGACTATGAGAATAAATTAAGGAATGATCTTGAAGAACTAAATATTGAGAATAAAATTAACAAGAAGATGAAGTCACAACTCAAAGACTATGAGGAGTAATTCAGTGTCTCTGAGGCAAGAATGAATGAAGACACTAAAAAATATGAAGGTATAGTGAAGAATTTTAGTTATAAATTAGAAATCTTGTCTACAAGCCTGAAAGCTAAAGAAGATGAGTGTTTAATGTATGTGATTGAAATTGAATCATTGAAAATTGAGTTAGACAAGACATCTAGTAAGGTGAAGTCATTTGTGAGGTTTGAAAATATTTCAAATTATCATAACAATATTATGAGTATCCAAAAGCATGAAAGTGATAGAATTGGTCTTGGATACAAATAACAAAAGCATGTAACTCAAGACAAGATGAAGACTAATGTGAGCAAGGAAAATCATACATTAAAGATCAATCATCAATCAAGGAATGAAGATACTTTTAGATTGAAGATAAATTAGATTAGACAACCAAATTAGATGAGGTATGCCAATTTCAATGGTTACTACTATACTTGTAATAAATTTAGTCATAGGGATAGATAATGTATAAGACCTACTAATAATGAGTAGAATCATCAGTCAAATAACATGAGCAAAGTTGAGTGTTTTATTTATTATGACATAACACACATTGTAAGATTTTTTCTAAATTAGGTAAGGCAAGATAATTTTACTTTAATAAGATTGGTTTATTACAATCATGAAAAGATTGGTCACATTGATAGGTTATTAAAGCAAAGGTCATCAAGTCAAAATAAGTTCAATCAAACTCCTAGAGTGCAAGGAAGAAGACAAGTTAAATCATGGAAATAAAAGATGAAAAGTGTGAGTCATGATGAGTCTATTTGTTGTGGTGGAGAATTCTATAGAGGTTGAAGAATGCCAAAAGATATAATTGTATGCTCATGTTATGAATGAAGGAAACAATATCAAGGAGAAGAACAAGGTGGTAGTTGAGGCTATTTCTAAGGTATGTATGGATCCAAGTGCACATCCTGATATTGTTGAGCATGTTTCATGCAAAGAACATTAGTTGATAATGTCTTATGATGAGGTTCTTTCTTTTGTTGAAAGGTATGTCATGAATCTATGCTATCTCCATGTGTTATCAATACAATCTTATAATAGAAGGATAATGTTGTAGTGGATGAGAGAGTTGTTTCTCTTAAGCACAAGAAGAAGAAGAAGAAATATCAATTTTAGATGTCCAAGAAGGAGAAGGAATATGAGGAGATGTGGTAAACTCCTGGTTTTATATTATTCTATGACATTATGGGTTAGGGTATCTCTACATATGCTTCGTAGGAGAAATATTTCTTGTGGAGTAGTAAGTGTGTGTACTCAATGTGTGTCAATGGATTTTGGTCCTGAAGGTCTGCAAGTAGAGTATGGAGGTTTCCAGGTGTCAAAACCGAATTGGTTAAAGAAGACCTATTAAATATGTCATGATCTAGGTGGAGCATGGAGTTAGGGAGAGATAGATCAGATATTTTGAAAGGATTTAACATCTATGCGTAATGTCAGGGGGAGCATATGTGAGATGTTCCATTCATGGTGTAGATATTGATAAGTTTATCACAAATGTGAACTCAAGCATGTTGATATTATGAATTGATCAAACCAAGTCAAGTGATTTGATAATGTATTGAATCCTTATGCATAAACAAAGGGGAGATTTGTAAATGTTCAAGTCCTAAGATTAGATGATTATGTATTTGAATATAAAAGAGAATGCTTAAAGGCTAGTATGATGGTTCATAATGGTTTGTGTTGGTATAAAAGTGCTCAAGGGATGCTTAATCTTAGGTGAGTTAGGGGGAGTCCCTCTTAATATTTTCAAGGAAATTTCAAGTAATTTTTGGTGTTCATGTGTGTTTTGTCTTCATAGGGCTATATTTATGGTCAATAAGTGTTGTGTTTGAATCATGTTTGAGAAGTTCATGGTAATAAGTGGTATGTGTATTATGAGGGGGAGTTTGTATCATCTCTTAGAGGTGGTCCTTTATTATTGTTGGTTATTTAAGTCTCTTTAAGTAATTAATATTAGAAAAAAATCCCACTTTATCATTGTGTCAAAGGGGGAGAAATTACTTAAAGAGAGAGAGAGAGAGAGAAAGAGTTTGAGCATAATCTTTGTGATTGGTGTTGACATCAATGACAAAGGGGGAGATTGTGAGAGTTATCAATGATGTCTCTAAGGTGTATAAGGATATTGGTGAGGTTTCATGTGTGTTTTAATCACAATGATAAGGTTTGCTTTAGTGTTATTGCATGGTTCTTTAGTATGCACTTGGATAGGTAGGTTGATGGATGTTATTGATGGTGTGGTCATGTTATAAAGACCCTATGAGGTGTTATGAGTTTTTAGAGTGATTGTGGATGTGAAAGGAATTCATTAGAGTAGTAATATGAATGTTTAGGTTCTCCTAATAATATTAACATATAAGGATGATTAAGTGAATAGATGATGCTAATATTTGCATGTATGATAGTATTAGAAGGAAATGATCACATGGTGGTGTTTAATTTTAAGCCTGGTTTTTATTTTCCAAGTTTTAGGTCATGAGGTTGTGTGAATAAAAATATATCAAGGTGAAAATTTGGCCTTATAGATAGATTGAAGTGTTTACCATAATTGGCCAAATTTTCAATATCAAGTGACCATCATACATGGCTACCAAGTATCTGAACAATGTTTAATCAGATCAAAGATCTAACATCAAGCATTAAATAGAGTAAATAAAGATCTATTGATGTGTATAAAATTAGATTAAGTATATAATAGTGAGAATTCAGTCAAGTAGATGAAGATATAATGATGAGAATAAGGTTAATAAGTCAAAGGTTTTTGAGATTACATGTGTTGGTGACATGTGTCACAATCATAGAGAATTGGTATTTTATCAATGACACACAGATGATCATGTAGATGAAGATAGATGGAGTGAATTAAAACATGTAAATGGAAATAAATGGTGTGAAATGAGTCAAAAATTTAATAGGTATAGAAGGGACATGGGTCTATAAGGTGGTAGAAGAGCAAAGATTGATAGAAGGGTACACATAAGACATGCGGGGCTATGAAGTGGAAAAATATCAGAAACCTAGATCAAAGATCAATGGCTATCATTGAAAATTAAATTTAGGAGAATCTTGAGGAGATCAACATGGTATATATGATAAAATTTCTAAGGGCATAGGATAAATACACGTGTTTGAAGCTTTTGCATTATATAGTGACTAATGGAATTTAAAATTTTAAAGTAACAAAGGAAAACTAGTTTGTATTGTTTGAGCTATAAATTTTGATGTATGATGGATTTGAAGGTGGTATACAAATAAAATTTATAAATTAATTTTAGGGATATCCATATAAATTGGTTAGAAGGTTTGAATATCTATACATTATCAATTATTGAGCTCCAAAGTTGATATTATGTTTGACCATTTTTTGCATGTGACCTGAGAAGTATGTTTGTGTTTATATTGATGGTGTTTGGGTGTTTCAATGTGAGTTAACTATTGAAGAGTGTTTTAGACATAATAGGAAAATATGTGTGGATTTTGGAGGTTTGACCAATCTATATTTAGTATGAATAATTTCCTAGAAGTTGACAATTTATTCATTAATTGTGTTCTTGTGTACAAGGCTAATGTTTGAGTAGATTGTGCATATGTACAGGAGTGTAATATTGGATGTAATCACTTGAAGGATTATTAGGGTAATGTGGAGTGTAAATATGAATTTTGAAGTGGTATTGTATTTTTAATTTTCTTAGTGAAGTGCTAAAGGGGTGAATAGGTCTCCATGAGACCTATAAGGGATATTAAGGCCTAATTGAAAGGTGTGGCTATTTAAGGGTGACCCATGGATGTTATGGATTACATATGAGTGTAGTATTGAGACATGTATTAGTGTGATATTATAAATAAGGGTTAAGGTAATTCTTATGGATAACCAATAAGATGATATTCATGAAGACTCTATAAAGAGTGAAATCAAATGTGATAGTTTATAGAGTTGAGAGTTGAGTGTTGAGTGTAGAGAGTTGAGAGATAAAGGAGATGAGTGTGAGTTTTCATAGTGGATGTATTTATGAGAATAAAAGGTTATGGATAGTGTGTATGACCTATAGGTCATAATTTTGATGTCATAATAGTGATCATGTAGGTTTATAGATTGAGGATGAGTGAAGTATAAAGAGTGTATAGTGTGAGTGAAGAAATGGTCAAGATTGTGTATTCTTGGTTAATGGATTGATTATCATAGGGGTGTGACGTATTTTTTTATGACCATTTGGTCATGTTGCTGATGTTGTGATATAGTTTTTATAGGTTTTATTTTTGAGTATATGCAAACAAGTATAGAGTGATCTAAAAGGTGGGTTTGGATGATTGAGAGGGTGTGAAAGTTAGAGTAAGTGTTAAGGGGAAATAATGAAAACAAATCAGGTCATCATCAATTGAAGATTAGTAATAGGTATTCAAGGTGATCTAATTTTCAAGGTAGCTGAGTGGGTACTTAGTTGCCTAGGGGGTTGTAGCCTCCTTGCTCATTGGTGCTAACTAAAGGTCAAATGGGTGCTTGACTAAACTAATGGGTGGGTGCTCCTTGATCAGTTAGTGTTGGTATAAATTTGGATCTTGTCATTATAGGAATGTAGTCTATCTTGTAGTGTTAAGTGGGCTTTATCCCATAAGAGGGTTTCCCACATATGCTATGTGTTATGTGTTTGATTTTGATTTATCCTCTATGTTTATTATTATGAATGATGTGTATTATTCATAAATGTATGTGTTTAATGATTAAGGGTTTGAAGAGTTTGGAATTGGATTGAATATCTTGCATCACTAATTCAAAGCCCCCTCTTTATGATTATACATCTAACAATTTTAACCTTCATCATTATTTTAAAAATCTATGAGAAGTACTAGCCATAGATATTTATCTTTTATATAATAATATTTGATTGTCCCTTTGTTAATTAGAGTTGATTTTTATTCCATATATGGTGTTAAAAAAATGGTAGTTGGACCATCTATTCTGATGTGGATGTTAGTATATTTAGTTTTCCCCAAATATTCTAGGGTGGTTGTTAAAGGAGGAAACATGTTCTTATGATAGAAGAATGGATTTTGTTGATAGTGCGGTATAAAACCACCTCTTTATATAGTTGTTAATTTGAATACTTGAACTATTATTGAGAAATTAAGTGGAATAAATAATTAAATAAGTTATAAAATTTAGGCTTAATGTCTTATTATGTTATGTTATCATTATGGACTTAAGAGTTTAAAAGCAAATTTTAATATTAAATAATGACATTTATTATATGGATTAATATAGAAAAATATGGTGGAGTTAGATATATATTATTATTCTTGAAGGGATAATCTAATATTAATTTTCATATAATTTCTAATATGTCCATTAATTGTCTTCAAATTTTACATGTTATTGCTGATTTCACATGAATTGAGACTATTGTACACATGGCCAATTTAAAAAATGACATATGTGTAGTTATACTCTACTAATATTTAATGTTGTTAGTGTATTATCAATGCATAAATTTTTTACTCTTGTTGTCGATAATGAATACATTTTCCATAAAATATTAATGAATCCCAAAATATTAAGGTGCCACTTATGTTACACCAATTTATATTTTGCATATATTTTGGTTTGATTTGGTGTGCATTATATAAAACTACCTCTTTCTACACTTAGAATTTTGAACACTTCAACTATTATTGAGAAATTAAGTTAGTGTATTAAATATTTAAATAACTTAGAAAATGCAACCTTGTTGCATTTTTCTATTATGCTACCATTATGGAGTTTATAATTTCTAAGAAAATTGTAATATTAAATGATGATATTTATTATAAATGTTAATATAATATAATAAAATAGAGTTAAATACATATTATTTAAGTAGTAAAAAATAGCATTTTCACTCTACATTTATTAAAATTACACTTGTTTTGTGATTATATAACCTTAACCTTAGTTATTGAAGTAGGTTGTATATTATTTTTATTTTTATTAGTTTATATCTAATTAGTTTCCTTAGGTTTGGATGCCTTTGAATATGAGAAAATGTATTTATTTTCCTTATTATCATTGAAACCTTAGTTTTGCATGGTAAGACAATTATGAACTGGCATATTGGGATAAATGTATAGGTTGAGCTAACATTAGCCACCTCAATCTGACTAAGTGTTGCCTACATATCCAATACTCCAACGAAGCAATGAAATAACATGCATTTATACTATATAATTGAATGTGTGAAATCCTATGCAATATTAATATGTTGTGCAATCCTGAATATGCATTTCAATACTTGGTGACTTATGACTTGAAATTGAAAATAATGATTCAAACTTAGCTTAGCAATTTCTCCTTTTAGAGATTTCTGATTTGGAAACTTTTAATAGGTTTATTTAAATTTTCATCCAAGAGAAGATACCCATAGGAGCTTATAATTAATATGTTTATATAGGGAACTCTTTGGGGTAATTTCTTTTAACTGACTTGCAAATCATGTGGGTTGACACTTATGGACATTTTTAATATTAAAAAAAACAAGTTTATAAAGGGTGAGGGGTAAACCTACAATGTGTTTACAATTTTAAGTGATGAAACTTATTGGATGGGTTGAGATTAGTAAATACACATTTTAAGTGCTGATCTTGTAGTAAAGTTTGCACATAAAATTAAAGTTTTAATAAAATTTATATGATATAATAAAATTTATCAAATTTTAATTTTTATATTTCCTATTCATAAAATTAGATGTTTAAAAAATTTTAATATGGCATAATATAATTTTTTTGGTAAATTTTGTATTTTAAAGTAATGTGTAAGTATTTTTAATATTTTAAGGTAGTTTGTTCCATTTGTAGTATGTTGGTCAGATGTTTTGATGGTTATACTGTCAAGCTAGACATTTTTAGTTTTATGAGTTTTATGTTATTGAGAAGGAGCCCTATAAACACTGATATTGATTAATTAACTAAATAAATAAATAATGTCAGCCAAGTTTTTTTTAAGTGGAATAATTTCTAAGTGACAATCAAATGGATTTCAAAGTTAAATTTGGAATTAAATTAAACACAAATATTATAGTAAAATAAAATACCAACTAAAGAGGTAGTGGATACAAGCAACAAATTAGAACTTGCACTCAGAGTAGACTTCATAGTTTCTCCCCTCAGTAACATTTTCCGACTCTAGTCATAAGACTTAGTTATTTTTTCAAAGAAGGATGGTCTACATGATCCCAAAGTAATTTTTAGTTATTTTCACTTGTTACTTCAGCCTCAAAGTAAGAGATTGAAATGGTAAATAAAATAATAATTATAAGGATTTTTGGGATCTAATAATATATATTATAAATGATATTACTAGAAGTGGTTTGGGAGTTGGGTTGGGAGACAAGCCATATGAACCACCACATCCTCCTCAAGTACTCATGGTTTCCTTAATTTCTTAGATTCTCTTAGTGTGTTGTGTTACCATTATGGAATTAAGAGTTCCAAATAAATTTTAATATTAAGTGATGACATGTATTTTATAGGTTAATAGAATAAAATATGGTAGAGTTAGATAAATGTTATTTACTAAATCTACACTTTATTTGTGATTATATGACCTTAAAAATAACTATTTAAGTAGGTTGTATATAATTTTTAATTTTTTAGTTTATATTTAACTAGTTGTCTTAGAGGTATAATGTGTAAAATATTACTTCTAATTTGTGTCAGCCATGTTTCATATATTTTCATATTATATTTTCTTGGATGAGTGGTTGGCCATTTTTAACTTCCTTAATTTACTTGTAATGCACTTTACATTTGTAATATATTTAAAATTATAATTTCAAAATTTTAGATCATATAAATAAGAGTATTTCCCTAATATTGAATTAAAAAAACATATTACTAAGAAATTTGGTTATCATGCCTCTTCTCCATTGTCTTTTTGGTTTCAACCTTGTTTCCAAAGTTAACCTCTTTAGTTAATTATTAAGTAATATTTTTAAATTAAAAAAATTAGATAAATTTTATATAATAAATTAAAATTTAAAATATTAGCTTCTTTATTATGGTAGAGTGGTTCACATTTAACATGAATTTAGTATTTTATTATATTTGTCCTAACTTTAGCATATTATTGAATTGATTGGGGTGTAGTTGAGGAATATTGATCCACAACAGTTAATTAGTGCAACCTAATGTTAATTAGGTCTCAATGTTATTTAATTGAGTACCCCAATCAATTAATAACTTTATTTTTTGTGTAGGAGAATAAATAAAGGCATATCAAATTAATTAAACACAATTACAACAAACTAATATCATTAAGGCTCTAATTGCCCTAATGAAAAAATAGATTAAAGATAAATCTAATATAATATTAATAATTTTTAATAATTAAAATTAAAATATTCAATTAAAATGTTAATTACACAAATATTATTGTAACTCCCTAAATTTAAAAACTTAATATTTACATAAATCATTAAAGAGGAATGTAATTACCTTGTTTCAAATGAATTCATGTATTATGGAAAGGTACACTTATATGAATACAATGAAATAAGATAGTGAATTCTATGGTCTATAAACAAAGAATCCACATCTAATTGGACAAGTTTACATTGGATAGATAGGTCAATGGATAAAATAATTTCTTTTGAGTGTGGATTTATCTTGTGTAAATTTATTAGCTTATGACAGTCTTGTGTATTTCCATGCAAATGATATGTATACCTATAGGTTCGAATTCCCATTAATCTACAAAAATGTATCTATATTCCTTATTATTTATTTAAACCATATATTTGCATTACAAGACAATTTTGAACTAGGATAACAAGAGAAAGGGATGGGTTGAGATAATGTTAGTCACCCCAATGTGATTGAGTGTTGCCTACATATCCAATACTCCAAAAAATGAATTAAATTGGATGTTATAAATAAATAAATTTGAAAAAAAAAATTCACATAAGGCCCTTATAACTTAATTGACATCTCATAAAAATATTTCTTATTACATCAAACTCCAGCCATTGGCTCATCAAAGAATAAAAACATCATCACAGTTATGAATCCATTAGAATGATATTTTTTTAGCATAGAAATGAACCTATTTTTATGAGTAAAATGTAATATATTTGGATATATTTGATGAATATACACTCAATATACACTTTGGAGTCTTATATTGAATCATAAGTGATTCATTGCAAACATATATTAGCATTGAAATTTAAATAAAAACATACAATTTTAGTGTATAGACAAAAAAATAAATTTATTGGCTAGACTTGGTGCTACATAGAGAAAATGGAAATGGAATTTGGTATTTTGGATAATAATAATGGTATAACATTATAATTTTACAAACATAACATGCTAAATAATAAAAATTAATGAGTAATGATTGAGGTTGGGTTGAAAATAATCAATACACATTTTAAGTTCCTAATTTGTAATAGTGTCATCTCATAAAATTATATTTTTAATAAAATTTAATATGGTATAATAATGTTAGCCAAGTTTTAACTTGTAATAGTTTATGTTCATAGAATTATATTTTTAATAAAAGATAATATGGTATAATAATTTTGGCCATGGTTTTTTAAAATTTAATAATTCCTAAGTGATGGTGAAATGGACATCAAATTTAAGGATGGAATAAAAAGTGAACACTCTCACTATAATACAAATCACCACCAACCTAAGGGATTTTAGATATTAGAAACATAGTAAACCCACTTTTAGAGTAAATTCCATAGTTACTCCAATTGGTGGCATTTTCCCACTCTACTAATAATTCCTACTTATTTTCATGGATAAAGGTGGTATGCACCTCCATAAGGGAAATTACCTTGGCTTGCACTTCTTATTTTGCCTTCTAGGTAGGAGGTTAAGGATTATTAAAAAATTATGAGGGTAATAATGGTTGGGAGGCAATTCCTAATTTGATATACCAACCTCCTAGAATTAGTTGGGGAGGATGGGGTAGGTGACAAACCATACAATCTACCACCTCGTCCTCTAATACTTGAGGTTTCCCTAATTGATTATATGCATTTTTAATTTTAGTTTAATTTTTATGGCTTATTATCTATGTTTTAACCATTTTTTTATTGAAAAAGCAATTTTTTCAGTTAAAATCATATTAAAGTTCTTGGTCTTGGCTGATGTGACCTTGGAGTGTGGTCATTAGT
>JARHVA010005576.1:367500-392500 GCA_037957365.1 Torreya grandis | reverse complement strand
TATTTAGATCCTTATCTAGTGTATAATTTCCAAAAGTCATCTAAATTAAAAATGATTCAAAACCTATGGGTCATCCTATTTGTCTTATTGAACCCTACCATGAGATTATTTTAAAAGGTGTGGTATAAATAAAAGTATAAGTTTTCTCATTATTGATCTAGAAAATTCCAAGTAAATATATACTAAAGTTAAATAAATCAACTTCACAGCCAAACTATTCTACCCTATTCATCCCCATTTTCATATCAACTATAGGAGAATTCAAATTATAGGTTAAAAGCATTCAAAGAGCATCTCATGAGTTATTTTTTTCAAATTATAAGCAAGATAACTAGATGCATCATCATATAGTATATTACACCCTTTTACACACATTTTCCCACACACAAGGGAGAACTACATAAGTTTGAGGCCATCCTTAGAGTATTATCAATGTAGGGAGTGCATACTAATATAGAGGTAGGGTTAATTTTTAAGAGGCTCTAGAAGAAAACATATTGTAAATATTTAGAGAATATAGAGAATTTTGATTCATAGGTGTGGCGAATCCTCTATGGGTGATGGCAAATATATGATGATTTTGAAAAATAAAAATAAATAATTATTTGTTTTTTATACAACCTTTAAACTGCACTGAAAGACATATGCTAAATGGAACTAAACCAAATGATTCTACTAAATAGATATGTCGAATGCCTATGCCAGATGACTATGCTGAATGGCTATGTTGAATGATTGTGTCATTCGACTATCTTGAATAGTTTTGAAATTTGGCTGTGTCAAATGGTAGAGCCCAAAGGTATGTGGATATCATTGTATAGTAGATTTCCATCATCATATGGTTGTGTCAAATGGTATTTTGGGTAGACAATGTCAAATTATGATTCTAGGCCACACTACCAGGTGACCAGTGCATCTAGTCTATTGTCTAGTTTCCCGATCATCCCCCTATCCTATAAATAATCACCATCTACCCTCATTTTTAATGTTTTTAATCATAAATTTCTCATCCCCCTTTTCCCCCACCCATATTAATTCCCCATCCATGGATTTTTTTTTCAAGAACGTGTTATGCCTAGACATTTTTAGGATCGTGTAGTATCCAGGTGTATACAATGATTGGATTTTAAAATGAAAATTTAGTGGCCTATTGTGCATGCCCTAGTATGAAATAGATATTGGGTTACTAAAATTTCTAATGTATTCCTATGACCATAATGAGAATATCTTCACTATGAATCTAGAGATTAGAATGATTTGATTTGGTACCTCACTATAAGAGATTTACAATTTGATAGGTCTTCCATTTCACAATGCAAACCTAGTGAGTTCAAAAGTAATGCTGATAGATGATGACAATAGTTATTTGGAGTCATCTTTTAGATTACACATTGGTCGAACCAGTATGTAATTATAAATTTATTATTATATTCAAAATTCAACTTTTCAAAAGTAAATTCCTCATTTTCTCTTTCATTTCAAATATTCAAAAGATGGGCGTCCATGTGGAAGATGATACTAACCTTTTTTTTAAAGCAATGGTTTAATTTTTCCTTGTGAGAATAGTATTTCAAGGAAGACCATTAGATGTTCCCTATTGGGAACTAGTTTAGATTGTTCATGCTCCTAATTTTAGATATGACTTGTGCTTTTTTATTTCCACTAGGATAAGGTTTAAATTAAATTTTGCTTGTATCAATCCCAATTCCACTATTTCTTGTTCAAATTATATTCTATCATTATATTATGAGGCTTTATATGACCTCCAAAAAACACCAATTCCAACTATGCTTCATCCAAATATGACCACAAATGCTTTGTCTCTAGAGGAATAGGAATTAGTTTATTTGTTTGTTTATTGAGCTAAGGTTTAATATTTATTTATTTTCTAAATGGTTGCCAAGGTAAAGATTAATAAATTTTTGAACTTTTTTTGATAGGTAATATTTCATGCCTCATAAAAATAATTTACCTCAAAAGGATAATGTGGAGTTAAAGGATCTATAGATTTGGAGCCTATAGAATCATCCTTGCAATCATTTTGGATTTCAAAACATGAAAGAGTTTCTTTGACATCATCTCCACATGTAGGTTTTCTATTTAAAATTTTAAAATGATTTTTTAACTTTCAAGTGCATTATTTGAGTTTTTTCATTCAGTATCATTTGAAGTCATTGAAAAACCACTACAATAATAAACCCCAACATTTATTGTGCCTTCTTGACCCTCTTTGGAAAGTATTTTACACTGCATATTTTGGGTTTTTGGTTTTTTATTATAGTTTTTTATGAATGAAATTTTGAGAAATGTATCATCTCAAAACACCCCTATCACACACAATATGGTACATATATTGGAGGATATACTATCTCCAAATATAGGTACTAAACCTTTAATTTCAAATTAGCATTTAACTTTGCTTTTAAAATTTACCATTTTTCTAAAATAATTTACATTTTTTAGGGCATTTTCAATTTCAAAGGAACATTATGCCACCACCTCCAACCTTAAGCTCAGTTCTTTCAATGGGAAGACTCTTCCATTACCATAAATGCCAGTAGCTAGTAGAGTAACACTACAAATATTGTGTTTTGAATTCCTTGATTTATCTGTTAGAGGTGTATCAAGTAAATAGGGATTGATTTGCTTGCAGTATATTGATATTGACAAGAAATATTTGGGGACTAAATGTGGTGATGTTTTTGGATCTACTTTCAATCCATATGATTTTATCTAGGGAGTAGATGTTCATGTTACTGCTTAAGAGGAACCTTCTACATCTTCACCCCATAGTTCCACCCTAATAGAGAATGTTATCTTGTCTGATGATGGTATTACATCTTGTCCAATAAAAAATTTGGTATCATATAATATTACTTCAAATATTAAGGAGGGAGTTATTCATGAATGAAAAAAAAACAAATATGTGGGAGTTTTGAATCACGACATTGATAAAAGAAACAATGCCCATTATCACAACCACTCTTAATGAGAAAATTTATTTTTATTGGTGCAACATGAACTTGTAAAGATTGATGTTTTATTTTCCTAAGATAATTTTGGGCTAGTTACTATTGATAATAGTTAAAATGGTAATTTTTTGACTATTATGCTTAATACGTTAGAGAATTTGAATGTAGAAGCCCTATCATATTTTAATAAATGGGTGAAAGATGTCAACCTTGTTGTGATGCAAATATGGAGAAGGAAAAAAATTTGGTAATGTATCTTCATTTTAATTAAATTTTATGTCATACTTATTTTTGTTCAAATATAATTATGTTTCATTTTAAATTGTAGGCAAAATATGTGATTTGAAAAAAGAAGCTGAGGTCCTCAATGTGCATTTGAAAAATGTATGGAAAAAGTTTATTATCTACCAATAAATTCAAAGAGAAGCTTATTATGTTGAATAAATAGAAGAAAACACTCTAAAAAAACATTAAGGAGCAAGGATGGGATCTCGATGCCTTATTTAAGTAGAAGGCAGTTACCGATCCAAGTCTACCTTTTGTAGGAGATGCTGGAAAAGAAAAAAAGGAAAATCTGTGTTGTATTAAGTCTATGGTTGAGGATCCTAAAAAGGCAAGGATATTGAAGGATGGCAGTGGCACAAAGGATGTTTTGGTTGATAAATTTTATGAGAAAGTGGTTGATAAGGTAGCTAAGAAAGTGGTTGAGAAATTAGCTGAGTAGTTGACAATCTATTCTATAATATTTGTAAACAATGTTTTGTTTAAAAATATATATTTTGAATGAAAAATTGAAGTTGATATTTGCATCGATCAATTTACTTAGTTTTAATTACTAGATGAACCATGTAGATTTCAAAATTTTTTTGGATGGATTTGTTATTAGGACTGATAATTAATTTTAATTTGAATTTTATGATGTTGTATGGTGTTAGGAACCCTTTTGATATTTGTGATGCACTTATGGAACTCACATATCAATATAAATAGACTAAACACAACACATATGAGATAAGGTATTGGGTCATTAACTAATAATATGTGATAGTAAGATAATATACACTTAATAAATTCATGAAAAAATAAATCATAATAAAACCAATATCAATTATATAAAAAAACACATAGCTAACACTTCAAACTCTATATTCAAGCACATAGAAGACATATAAGAGAGTGAAACCACATCAAACACATAATAAGCACATCAAACAAATTGTAGACACATCAATTATGAGAAAATACATGTCAAATAAATGGAAAGAAATAAATTAATCACTGTATAAAGGAATATATTAGGTACTATGAAGGCACAATAAATACATCACATATGTAGAAAAAAATAGATGTATAAAAAAAAATATCAAATACATAGAGAACCATATTAAGGAGTTGAAATTAATGAAGTAAGTCTTCTATTTTGTGTGTAATGTGATATTATCCTATAGTGTTCCCCTAACACAATCACAATATATTAATATTTTAGATTCAACACTTCGCAAGAAACAATGAAATGAATTTTAAAAAATGTATAACATTTATTCTATATTATGTTAAACATGTGAAAAGTACATACAAACAATTAGATAGAGTAAAGCATGAGTAGTAAAAACTAGAAAAAAATTATAGGAAATTGTAATTCAAAAACTAGAAACTAAGTCTAATAATTGAAATAATCCTACACAAACCTGATCATCGCTAGTGAAATTTGCATCTATTGTGTCAGTGCCATATTCAGTGTCATTATTTAAATCCTCTTTATTTATTTTTGTATTGATGATGTCCCTTATTTTAGTTAGATAACTCCATGTTGCCAGACCTCTTACATAGGGAAACATGTCCATAGCTTACTAGGAAACGTATAATCTCAAATAGTTTCTAAATTTTTATCCAATCAGTTTCTATGTTTTAAATTTATGAACAATAATGCACTAAATACTATTTCATCTTCCACTTAGCCTAGAATAATTTTTTTTCAAAGCTCATATAATCAAAAATATTCACTTAGACTTTCCTGTAGTGTACTACTAGGATAAAGTTTTTTCCATAGCCATGTAATTGCCCCATTTTATGTTGGTTCACTTAGAAGATGATATTATTAAAAAAAATTAATTCCAAAATGAGTTGAATTGGATGTCATTAAATCCTTTTCAAAAATACCTTTTATTTCTAATCCATTCACCTCTAAAGTTTTATCAAAATGATTTAAAAGATAAACCATGTATTTATAAAATAAATTCCTAATCATCTTTTGAATGTTATTATTATTTTTAAAAATGGGATTCATAACTACCATGCCATCCAAAAAAACATCCCTTTGAAAATGATCTATGATCTCCATAGATAAGTTTTGTGAAACTATACTTAGTTTCATCCAGGTTTCAGATAGAACATTGTCACATAGAATATGCGTTATAGGTAGTTCATTATATTTAACTCCCATAAGATCAGGTCTTTTATATAAAGTGTTCATTGGTATCTCCTTGAAATTAACAAAAACACAGATGATCATTGATATTCAACTTCAAATAACTCTCATGTTTCCTTAAATCTATTAAACATTGTCAACTACTAAAAATAGGGCCTTAAATCTTATCAATAGAAGTGTATAGTATATCTAGAGATTGGAATACTTATTTTCTTAGCCATATGAAGTCAAAAATATAAATTGATTTCTCTTTAGAATATTTAATTAAATAATAAATTTCATTCAACATTGGAGTAATTCCACATAATGTCAGTAGTGTTTCCAAATATGTTAAATGGTATATCAAATCTTTTGCCTTGTCAATTTATCTATGATATTTATATATAAAACCTACTAACGATGGATACTCTTCAAAAATTTAGTATGAAGGTTCATACATAGAAATACATATTATATCAACATCTTTGAATAGTTTCTTACCATCAATCACTCCTATTGTAAATTTATAGAACTCTAAAAATATTTTTGGACTGCTTGACATATAAACATGTAAGTCACAAATGATCTCCTCCACTTTTTCCACATTAGAAAAGTTGATAGCTATTTTGTATGCAAGATTAATCCTATGAGCCATGAAATGAATTGGAATCATATATGGGTTAATTATTGTTTACAGTTGAACACATAAACCATTTCTATGCCCTTGCATAACTGATGCACCATCAACCCCAACATACGCAAATTTTGTAGCTATAGCATAATGATCCATCCCAACTTTATCTTTCAAATTTGTTACAACTAATTTAATTTTTTTTTAATTACAATTTTCTACCATTTTATGAACTTAGAATAGATGAGGTTGCCTTGAATAATTCTAAAAAGTATAAACATGCATGAAAACCCACATTGTGTTGTCATTTACTATGACATCATTAATGGACAATGAGACAAATAATGAATTTTAAACTTTTTATTTGAAATATTCCATCTCAACCAATGATAAACATTTTACCAGTTCCCATGCACTACTATTTAACCAATGTGACTGTGAACTATCTAGAAATACATTATGCTGAAACAAAATCTTGTAATCTAAAAAATAAAAAACAGGTCTACCTTTTTTTATAAAGTGTCATATAGTAGAGAATTATATATATATATATATATATATATATATATATATATATATATATATATATATATATATCATCTTTAGATGGGACTGCATGACTTTTCCAAAATTTAATGCAATTTTTCTCCCTTTCTCAATAATATGTTTTTAAAGTTTATTTTCATTTTCATACTCACATGCATATCTTCCATACATATATTCTTATATATTTTTTCACCTATGTGTTCTTGTTATTAGTCCATCTAGTTGCTTTACTGACACATATACTTTTCCACAATGTTTATCAATCATGTCCAATTTCAGTTTCATTATGTGTTCATTTCCTAGTTTTTAGATACATATTGTACATTTGCATTCTATTAGAGTATCATCAACATTTTTAGGCTCTAGAGGTTCTATGAATGGAAATTTGTTTCCTAGTCCACCTTAAAGGGCCTTCCAATTATCCATATACTTCTCTTCCTTCATGAAGATTTTTGAGTGGAGTTTTCAACTAAACTTTGTGTTTGGTGAGAACCAATAATCTCTTCTACCTCTTGAGTGTCATTCTCATTGTCATAAAAAACTAGAGGAGCATCTTTGAGTGGTGGCATGTCATCATCAACAAAATATTAAGGGGGTGACATGTTATTCTAGTTGATTCTTTTTGGTGAGATATTAGTGGGGATTTTTACATGTAAAATTGTTTTAATATTATTGAAAAGGTAAAGTTAATTTATGACAAACTGAAAATATAATAAATACATGTATTTTGAGTGCATTATGATTTTGTGATATTTTTGGTTGGCTCTTTAAAATAAGGTAATATCCATGATTTTAATGATAATTAGCCTATACTTTTACCATTTCCACTAGATGCCATGATGGTCAATCATGGAACACTTCAGTTATGTCATCCTCTTTTGTGATTCGATCAAAGAGTATATGCTTTTTGGCTTTGTTGTTTATCACTACTACTCGACATTGTAATTCACTATTGACATTTGGTAATTCAGTTTAGAATTGTCAGAATATATTGTCTTTTGACGTTGTCATTCAATTCCTTTGTTTGGCACTATTGTTTAGTGTTGTAGTCCTCTAGTTCTAGTTTTGCATGTTGAATTATTCAATATCAGGGGGTGATTGTACTACGTATGTGGTGAATTGAAGTGATATCTTATATATTATTGTAAAGGGTCGGTAAGATGACCCTCAAAATAATTTACATCCCTAATGTTTTGGCTATTCAATCTCATCTACTGACCCTAAAAAATCAGCAAAAGCAAAATCCAAAAATTGGAATATTCATGAATTAATGAATATTCATCATTAAAATTTACCATGTATAGAGGATTTTGGGGTTAACTAGACATTGTGAGTCCATTAACCCATTTTTAGCAAAATGCATTCCAAGGGTAAAAAAGGGTGAAGATCTAAGGTTTTGATCAATCAAAAAATAGAGACCACTTTTACCATAGATTTGAATACACCAACATAAAGGCAATAGAAAATACAAAATTTCAAAGTTGGTCACATCAGATCTAGTCATTATTTCATACTAGACACTTGAATCATAGTTAGACACTAGTATTGATGGTAGTATCCATATCTAATGATAATGTTCATGGCCACATAAATCCAAATTACCAAAATTGATGATTGATATATAATATTTATCTTTCATATTTTACACATGTTTCTAATCTAGATCTACCTACACATAGCAAACTAGTTATGTACCATTATTTATTATTTATTATAATATTTTTCAATAGCTACACTTTACTATTTTTAGCAATCTCAGTTTTATAAATTTAAAATATTTTTAATCTGAGTTTCGTATTAATTATCCAACTATAAATTAGTTTATCATCCTTGTTATTGAACTAATTCTATATTCTTAACCCTATCCACCACACATAAAAAAAATTAGGGTTAGCTAAATATGTGGATTTTTTAATCTCAAAAAGATAATTTTTTTTGGCTAGCACATCAATGTATGGTATTGTTATATGCATAAGTAGTCTCTCACCAAACTAAATCTACTACCTAAAATATTATCCAACCCAAAACATGAACCCAAAATTAATCTTATTCTCAAAAATTAAAATAAGGGCATCATTTTTAGACCTTTTTCTAGTCATTGGTATGGGATTATATTCTAGAAGGATAATCATTAAGACTAACATGAGATTTATAGGTTACTATATGTCATTAATAGGTGACCAACCACTTTTAAATAAATCAACAACTATAATCAAAGGCCATGTCATGCACCTACTTCATTATGGACATAAACTAAAATACTACAAAAAGGCCAAATGAAATCTTGCTAGAAGGCAAAGGCCAACATATTAATTTTGTCTCCTAAATGCTTATCATTAAATTGAGAAGCCTTATATGCTTCAAAAAACTTGATGATAGTTTAGAGTGATTTGAAAATTTAAGAAATCATGAAAATGATAAAATAGGGCTTTGGTAAAAATGTTATTTTGACCTTGAAGGCGCATACATAAAATTTTGAGAAGAAGAAATGACTTTATTAGGATAATTACGTACTGGGTAGGCACAATGAATTAAAATAAACACATATAATCATCTAATTCCTAAAGTAATACGTGATTGACTACAAAATGGCCTTAAAAAAATTGGCTTCACTAGAATGCAAATGCCAAAGTATGAGATTTTATCCTAGAATGCTTAAAACTAAAATGAGAAGCCTTATTTACTTGAGAAAAACTCAATGATAGTTTAAATAGATCCAAAAAATGTAGGCTGTCATGAGAATTAGAAGATATATCTCTGGTAGAAATGAAAATCTAACTCTGTATAATTTTATAGATGTATTTGAAAAGAAAAAATAATAGTCCATGAAGGGCCTTTTTTGGAAACAAAAACTAGATAATTTAAATGCCAATGTATGAAAATTTGCCCCTAAATGCTTAAGACTAAACAAATAATTCTTCTTTACCTAAGAAGAATCCAATGACATTTTGTAGAGTCTTCAAAATGATAGCCAAAATGACAATGATAAAACAAGGCTTTAGCAAAACCAAAATCATGACTCCATAGAAATGTAGAGAATTTTTTTAGAAGAATAAATTATTGGGCTAGCATAGAAAAATCAAACAACCAATATAGACACTCAAAAACTATAAATAAAAGGTATTATGTCTTATTTCTTTGTTACATTTATGCATTGGATAATTGTAAAGGACATAATCCTAATATGTCATATCCAAATCTAAATCCATTTGATTTCAAGAAATAGAAAATGACATTATTAGAGTTATGTTTATAAGAAGAAAATGATTTCATGTTGTTAAACAACATATACTATAAAACTAAAAATAGAGGGAGTTCTTTGTGTTATTCATAGGAAAGATTTTAATGTAATTTGAAGCTGACTTCGACTTAGAGTTGTTCACGTAGTTTCCCATGAATACCTTAGAAAAAATAGTACATTAATAAGAGGAAAAATAGTACATTTATACCATAATTATTTACATTAATTTTTTTTTGTAATTCTATTTTTATTTTGATAAGTTTTGTAATTGTCAAAAATAATATTTACTTAAAATTCTATTAAAAATTGACACATATCCATTTTAATAAAATTCAAATATTCAAGTCAAAAACATCATTTTTTTTTTAAACAATATATATTAAACAGAGATTAAAGATAAATCTGATATAACATGAATCACTTTTTATAATTTAAATATATATTTTTTAAAATAACAAAATAAAATATATAAAAAAAGAAAAAACTTAAAGACCATAAATATTATATAAAAATACATTAAAAATAAGTTTATTATAATATTAATATAAATATATTTGATAAAAATGGGCATTTATTTACCATATCAAAACTTTAGCCCTTACCTCCCATATCCTCAAACATTCAAGTTTACTAACAACAATTTCTTTTACATTGGTGGCTATATTATCCACCAATTAATTATCTAATGGAAAACTAGTAAGCTCATCATAAATCTTAGGAATATCAGGATCAAGTTAGAGAGGGGGCGATCTAGACCCTAGAGAGTCGAGTGTTGGCAGCTATTTTGAATTAGCCTCTAGCCCCTTTGGCTGTGATCCCTAAATAATATCATGGGGATTGAGAAAATTATATTGATCCCCACTCTCTATCCCTAAAAACACATCATCAATATCTATATGTTGTAAAATAATGATACCTAAATTGGGAATACCACCAAGAGAGAGGTTTGGAAACTTTGACATTATCAAATGGACAATGCCACTGCTTGGTGTCATAAATGATAATTTTTTTCCCCTAGTAACAACTAGGCAGGATGGTGGTGGCAACAAGAAATATGGCCTTCGATAAGGGGTCTCTACAAATTAAAACATAGATTAGATAACTACTAAACAAGAATAAATTTAATATTTCATAAGTATATTGTAAAAAGATATAATTATGGGAGCATAGCTTGCTATTAAGGATGACTTGAAGATATCTATTGAATTAAATACTTGGAAGAGGCATTTCATAAGATTGGGGAAGAGATTCAAATGATTCTATAAAAACAACATGAAGCTTATCAAACAAAACATCTACAATGTATAATGAAATTATAAATAATACAAACAAGATAATTGTATTACTAGCAATATGAAAGAAGGTCTGAGTTCATGTTGGTTCAACTAGATTGGGTGAATGTCCTCGAGGTGTAATAAAACTCTACATTATTTTCTATTTGGTCCATGGAATAAGAGATAATTTGACATCCATATCTAATTCTCTAGAGGCCTCGTAGGGTTGTCAACCTCTTACCATTGCTTGTCTTCTTGAAATTAGTTACATAATTCTTTTAGATGATGATAAAATTACTTCAATCAAATAGTGAACATTAAATAATTTTTAAATAATCAAACATAGAACATAAAATAAAGGACACAATTACCTCTTATTCTACAATTGAAAGAGAGGTGAGTTGTATTTTTTATTGAAGTAAAGTTGGAATATTCATGCTCTCCATTTATAATTCATGAAATTCCTCATTGTACAAAGTAATAATATAATTAGTACATGTAAAATTAAAACTATCATTGGTAAGAGCAAAATTTAAATCATTGATAATTTTGTTAGATAGATATGAAAACCAATCAAAATTTTGGCCACTAAAATTATGCAAGATGTATACCATATACTAGATCGATATGTCCACTGATATTCCCTGTAGTACAATTCTAGCCAAAAATAATTCTATCATGGCCAGAAGAAAAGGATTGTTAATAGATTGTACAAGGAGGCTCCTTCTAGATTTGTGATTCTGCCCACTTGTATGAAAAGTAAATACACTAGTTGAGAGAGGTTTAAAATTTTTATTGATGATCATAAATAGTTCACTATTGATAATGCTTAGTAAACAATAAATTTTAAAACAATCTATAAATTAAAAAAAATCAATTCAACATACTAGTACTAACCCTTAATCGATAGGTTGAATTGAGACTCTAGATACTTCTTGTCTTGATCTAACATAGATGAATGGGTGGTCACAACATTATAATTTGTGAGGGGAAGCCCTATTAAGTGATGAATGTCTTTTGGGTCAACCCCAAATCATAAAACCCATGATTGTACTTTCATTGCGAACATGGACATAACATGGTTGTAGATCCTAAACAAAAAAGTGAGTAAAGTGGTGTCTATGTTATATTGTGTTATCTTGACAAGATCTTCTAAACTAAAACTTTTTACCCAGTCTATGTATGAATATTATTATTAAAAAATTCATAGTATCTATGGGCACACGAGGTTCATATGTAGTATTTTGGACATGTATGAACTTGGGGTAGCCATTGTGGCATAGGTGGTGTCTAGGCAGTGTCTTGGAGGTGATTTGATTTTCTATGAATTAGGGATTTAGGAGTTGGAAGTGGAAAATTAAAGGTTGATTTGTGTAAAATGAAGTGGCTCGACTGTATTTATAGGTAGCTAGAATCTATAAACTGATTGTTAGTGTCTATGAACTAACAACTAGCATCTGTGAATTGAAAACTAGCATCCATGAACTGGTAGATGTTCTATCACCTAAAAACATAGTTACTACAAGGTAGTCACATTCATGTAGTCATTCAATAATACAACTTTTGAATGGAAGTGATGCTACCATTCAATGGCCGTGTTGGCAAATAATAACGTAGTTAGCATTCGGTCACCATATTATCATTTGATATCCTAAATGATGGACAACAACCATGCTAACTAAAGTAAAGAGTCATTTTCATCATGTAGATGGATAATTGGATGATTCAATCTGATGACTGCGTCTTACAATCAGAGAATTGTAGGATGAAGTTGTCCGAATGCATGATATAGTCATTTGGATGCATTATGTAGTCGAGCAACTATATCCTATAGTCAATCCTCATAATTACCTACACTATCATATGCTTTCCAACTTCATTTTCCACCATTGAAAAACTAATTTTCCTAATTACCTCCAAGTTCTTTTAATATAGGCCACTAAAATTTTTTTTTGGGTCCAATGCTTCATAAGAAAGCATCATTACCATGTTAAATCATTAAGAGGCAACATGGCTGCATCAACACACAAGTGTAATCTTTCCTTACTCTCATTTATTTTCTTTTTTTTTAATTCAAATTTTAGATTATATAAATTGATTTATAATGTAACATGCTCTTAGATCTAGGTCATACACCAACAAAGAACTCAAAATGGGATCAAGTAATGTCAAGGTGTGTTATACAACCAAGGTACACATTTTTTTTTAGCCTAGTAATTTCATCTTTATGCATTACTAGATTAAAGGAGGTGATTGTAGATACTAAAACTAAATATTTATAGCATCTCAATCTTGTATATTTGATAAATATCAATAAAAGATTTCCCCTTTAGTTGTAGAACTCCTTCTTGTTGAAAGGCTCACACTCACCATATCATTGTGCCTAAATGTTTATGTGTTAGTTTGATCTATATCATTTTGATGACCTAAGTCTCTTGTATTGCACATAGATCTTAAAACACTGATAAAATTCTTTCACTATCAGTTTCATATCTATACCTATTTTTTAACCTTTAGGACACTACTAGCTAAAAAGGGACACTATCATTGACAGTAGTGTCTAAATCATTATCTGGTGTCTAGTTTTAAAAAGTCATCTAAATTAGAAATGATTTAGAACTTATGGGTCAACCTATTTTTATTATTGACCCCTACTATGAGATTATTTCAAAAGTTATGGTATAAATACAAGTCTAAGCATTCTCATTATTGATCTAGAAAATACCAAGTAAATATCCACTAAAGCTAAATCAATCAACTACATAGCCAAGCTATTTTTCCATATTCATACATATTTATATATAAAGTACATGAGCAGTCATATTACATGCACAAAGCATTCAAAGCGCATCCCATGAGTGATATTTTTAAAATTACAAGCTAGATCACAACATGCATCATCACATAGTATATTGCACCCTTGTGCATACACATTCTCACACACATGAGAGAATTACATTAGTTTGAGGCCCTCTTTGATGTATTGGCTATGTAGGGAGTGAAAATTGATAGAGGAAAATTTGGAGTCAACTCAACTTTATGTGTCCACTAACCCATTTTTAGCAAAATGCATTCCAAGGGTGAAAAGGGTGAAGATCTAGGGTTTTATTCAATCAACAAAGAGAGACCAATTGTATCCTAGATATAAATACATGAATAGAAAGACAATTGAAAATACATAATGTCAAAATTGGTCGCATCCACATTTAGTGATTATTTCATACTAGACACCTGCATCATAGTTAGACAGTATCGATGGTAGTATCCATATTTGATGATAATGCTCATGGCCACATAAGTGTAACTTACAAAAATTGATGAGTGATCTAAAATATTGATATTATATACTTTACACCTATTTTAAATTTAGATCTACTGCACATAGTAAACCAACCATGTACCATTATTTATTATTTATTGTAATAGTTTTTAATAGTTGCACTTCACTATTTTTTATGAATCTTAGTTTTATAAATTCAAAATAATTTTATTCTGAATTTACTATTAATTGGCCTACTATAGATTATTTTATCACCATTATGCTTGAACTAATTCTATATTCTTAACCATATCCACCACACATAAAAATTTAGGGTTAAACAAATACATGGTCTTAAAAAAAAAAATCTCATTAAGATTTTTTTTTTGGTGAGCACATCAATGCATGGTGTTATTATAGGCATAAGCAATTTTTCACCAAACCAAATCTACTACCTACAATATTCTTCGACCTAAAACATCAACCCGACATTAAACTTCTTCTCAAAAATTAAAAGAAAGGCATAATTTTAAAACCTTATTTTTAGTCATTGATTTGGGATTCAAATCTAGAAGGATAGTCCATGTAACTAACATGAGACCTATAGGTTGCTTTGTGTGACTAATAGGTGACCAACCACTTTTGAAAAAATCATCAACTATAATCAAAGACCATGTCATGCACTTGCTTCATTATGGATAGAAAGTAAAATACTACAAAAAGGCCAAACAAAATCTTGCTAGAAGGGAAAGGCCAAAGTATTAGTTTTGTCCCCCAAACGCTTATCATTAAATTAAGAAGCCTTATCTACCTAAAAAACCCTGATGATAGTTTAGAGTGATTAAAATATGTAAGCAAGCATGAAAACAATAATATAGGGCTTTGGTAAAAATGATATTATGACCTTAAAATCTTGTACATAAAATTTCGAGAAGAAATGACTTGATTGGGGCAATTGTGTATAGGGTAGGCACAGAATTTCAAGAATCCATAGAACTATGGAGAAGTTTTTTATAAGAACAAATGTCTTGGGTTGGCACAAAAAACTACAAAAAAACAATATAGACACTCAAAAATTATAAACAAAAGGTGATCCTAGTATACCTTATTTCTTTGTTACATTTACAAGTTGGATAATCATAAGGGACATAATCCTAATATGTCTTATCCAAATCTAAACCCATTTGATTTCAGGGAATAGAAAAGGGCATTATCAGAGTTATGTTTATAAGAAGTCAATGATTTCATGTTGTTAAACAACATATACTGTAAAAATGAAAACCTAGGAAATTCTTTGTGTTATTCATAGGAAAGATTTTACCTTAATCGGATGCTAACTTCGACTTGGATTTATCCACGTAGTTGCCCACATAACCCGTTTTCTAAACCATAAAATAAATCTATAAATTTTTTTAGAAAAAAATAATACATTAATAAGAGAAAAAGTAGTACATTAATATCAAATTATTTATGTTAATTTTTTTTCTAATTGTATTTTTATTTTGATAAGTTTTATAATTATAAACAAATAATATTTACATAAAACTCTATTAAAAATTGGCACATACACATTTTAACAAAATTCTAGTATTTATTAAAAATATCAATAATTATTTTAACAATATATGTTAAAAATAGATTATAAATAAATCTAATATAATATGAATCACTCTTTATAATTTAAATAAAAATGTAAAATAAAAATAAAAAATAAAATCTATATTAAATAAATATAAACACTAAAAATAAAAATAAAAACTTAAAAACCATAAACTTTATATTAAAAATATATTAAAAGATAAATTTAATATACATTATATATTTTTCGTAAAAGTAGATTATAGAAATTATCGCACAAACCATCAATAGTTATACGCTCGTCAAAGCTTCTAATTTGAATAAACGACACAAATAGTCAAACCAAAGAAACGTTTGGAGAGTTACCGTCTTTGCAATACGTCATCTGACTTTGAATGCCATGAGCCTCTGTGTGTGTGTTGTGTTTCCCTCTATAAATATGGATATGGCAGAGAGTTGAATGCAATCCCACCTCCGTCTCCATCTTTATATGATACAAACTCATTCAGTGATCTATTATTTAATTGAAACTTTATGAGATTTCTCTGAATTTAGCTAAACAAAGCTTTAAATATGGCAAGATTAATGCTGCTGTTTGTGCTCAACGTTATATTTAAGGTGAATGTCTCCGCTCGACATAACCTTCTTAAGGCACATCATAATGAGCAGTTAGATTTATGTGGTTCCATTCCGAGCTGTAGTGGTACTACTCCACCAGAGCTTCAAAAATGCTGCACAACAACAACAATCTTGCCCAAAGCATGGAGCAGTTAGATTCATCCGGTTCACATCCAAACTGCCACGGTACCATTCCAGACCCTACATGCTCCCTCATTTAACCATTAATAACAATGCCATTCAAAGCCCTGATTCAATCCTATTATATTGTATTTCGATTTCAATCATTAGTAGATTGTAATAACAGATATGCAGCTCTATCCTTGGATTAGAAAAAATGAAGCGTTCTAATTTCTTCTTCAAACGAGGGTTCTTATATCTCATCACGTAGCAAGAGTTATTGAACTTAATTGTTGTGAAATCCTGGGGTACAAAACCACCTCTTTCTAAACTCGAATTTTGAAGACTTCAACTATTGTTCAGAAATAAAGATAGTGGATTAAATAACTTAGAAAAATGCAACCTTATTACCTTATCGCGTTGTGTTATCATTATGGAGTTAAAATAGTTTCCAAACAAATTTTAATATTAAACGATGACATTTATTCTGTGGGTTAATATAAACAAATATGGTAGAGTTAGATAAATGTTGTTGTAAGTTTTTTAATTCATGAAATATAATTGATTGACCTAAAATTTTATATGTTATTATTGTCTTCACGTAATTTGAGATTATAGAGGAGGGCCAAATTAAGAAAATGATATTTGTGCAATTATAGACTGCTAATATTTAATGTTGTTGGTATATTATCAATACATAGTACCACCATTCTTCTTGTCGATATTAAATTTATATTGCAAAAAATCTTAATAATCCCAAATTATTAAAGTGTCACTTGTGTTGCACCATCCGATTTTCTGCATATCTTCTAGTTTGATTTGGTATGCATTCGTCAAAAAAATACTCTCAAATATGCGATTTGATCCTGGAGATAGGTTTTAGGGTACATTGAATGGTCTGAGTAGGTCATAGGCCTCAATGCCTCACCTTACCACTCCAGAGGCCCAAATTTCAATGATAATGGTCGCATTATTATTGAGCTGATAACAACATGAACTTGGTTTTTTTTGGTTGCTTCGTTTTTTTTCTATTTACAGTTTCTGGTGCTAAATTTGTTTAGCAAGATAGGATGTTATGGGTCAGTTGTAAAGAGATTTAACTTAAAATAGTTCAATATGAGACATGTGGATAGCAAGTTATTTCACTTTTTTCTTCTCAACAGTTATTCAACATCCTTGGCCATTTATCGGAGATACATTGTACCCCTTCTCAATTGGGTGTTTCTCAACACGATGAATTTCGTGATGAGGGTGCACTTTACATCTGATGTTGAGAACAAATTTAATTTTACTACTATGTATTCTGGGCTGGTGAGAAGGAAACCATTAATAAAAGGCACCTTGGTTATTACAAATTTTGATAACATTCAAGATCAAGTGCCTTTGAATTGAGGAAAGAGGCCTATGGTTTATAGGAAAATCTATAATACTTGAAGCTTGAGGAAGAACGGCAGCCCTAATGTTCTAGAACTCGAAACATTGATTGTAATGAAAATGGGTCCGAATCTTCTAAAGGAAATAAGATTTTTGTTCAAAGTCCCTTGGTCCTTTTTATAAAAGGAAACCTACTGCTTTTGTGGATTCTCCTTTGAAATAGAACAATGTTAATCTTGAAAGAAGTGTTGAGCTAAATTTTATTTAGATCCCCAAAATCTTGTAAGTGGTCCTTGAATAATGGAAATTCAGTGGGATCCAACAGTCTGTCTCTTCTTCGAATGCTATTGTGCTATGAAAATAATGTTGTTCTTGTTAGTTGTCCTCTGCGAAGTGATATTTTTCCTCTAAAAACTGTTGGGTCTTCTGATCCAAATTCTTTTTTTGTAGTTAGTTTTTAGTGTCATGCATGGGGCATGCATCTTCAACCCTTTTAGAATTAAGAAATCTATTTATAATGTAAGTAATTAATGTTAGTAATTAATTATGCTAATGTGGGCAGTTGTACAAGTAGAGTGTTAGTTGGGTTTGTTGGGAAGTTGGGTCCCAAATAGAAATTTTATTTAAGCCTGAGGACGAATGAAGTTTATAACTTGAACTTTTATATAGTGTAAGCTTTCCTTTAATAAATAAAATGTAACTTCTCCATTTATCTTGTGCTGAAATTTTTAATAGTGGTATTAGAGCGACAATGAAAGTAGGTTCTCATGGATTGCAGATGAGGAAGTTGCAAAGATAAGGAAGAGAGAGGAAGCCATAGATATTTTTTTGTTGAAGTTTTTTATTTTCTTAGATATTTTATAGATTTAACTGTAGAGCATATTGTTTTAGAGTAAATTAGGAGCCAATATGTACAACAAATCCAATGTAAAGAAGTAAAATTATATGAAAGAAGCCAAGGATACCAAAAAAAAGCATCCCAAATCTGAAAATGATGTTTTAAATGTTGATATTCCTTTTTGAACTATTGATTTATTGTATAAAGGTGTGAACATACAAATATGGCATGATTTATTTTTTAAAAAGGGCGTTGTAAATGTTTGGTGTCTGCCAAAGGGATGAAAAGCATTAGAACATGGCTTAATATCGATCTAAAGGCATTTTTGATAGTCTAAATGTTATTGGAGCCCTTTAAGTGGGGTGTGCTAGAGGGTGGCTAGAGTGCTAAAAAATTTATTTGATACTTGCCTAAAGTGTGAAAAGCTTCCAAACTTTTTTCATTGCCTGACATATCTCAAATAATGTGAGCAAAGAGTGTTTAGGCTGATTGAAGCTTTTACTAGTAGATTTTAATGAATTTGTGACACTTCTTTGTGTCAAAAATTCATTATTTCATGACCACACTAAATTTGGTGATACAAAATTGCTCCAATTTCAAATTTTTTCCTTTAGTGACACATGTTGATGTTGTGCCATTGTTTGTGCCAACAATGTGTGACTATGTTTTCCTCTAATGAAAATTTCAGTCATCCAATTTTCTTGAAGTAAATTTTGCATCAAAAAGTTAAAAAGATGATTTGACTAAGGCATTGATTGCACTGATATCCAAAAAAATGAGGCTTGATGAAAAATGTGATTTCCCACATTTTTTTTGATAATAACATTCTCCAAAATATAAATTAAAAAATTTGATGCAAATCATAACACAAAACCTAATGGCATTGGGATTTGTTAGCCTAAATCATAGGTTATAAAAATAAATTCCCATTATTTTATTGGTGTGATTGTATGTCCACAAATTAATACAAAATTGATCTGAATTATTTGTGGATAATTGTCAGATGCTTTGATTGTATGTTTTGTGGAAAGTGAGTGATTGAAATAAAGATTAGGAATAAAATATTTAAGACTTTCACATTCCATAATATGAAAAATAAGGCTTTTGCCCATTAGTAATTTTGGCGCAGGTTAAGAATATGTTGGCAAAAGTGAAATGTTTATTTCATCATTGCATTTGGTGAACCCATGACATTAAGTTGCACATTGAATATGTTTCAGGTAAAGGGAGTAATTATTTTATATTATTATTCCTCATAATCTTTGAAATACTCTTAAAAAATCCATTATGTTATGCAGGTGTGATGGTATAGATGGGAAGGGCAGAGGAGGGTGGGTGATATGTTTGATCATTTAAATTATGGAAGTATGTAGATTGTTTCAAGGAATACAAAGAGATTGGTTTTTAGATATTATAATATTCAAGAGTGGGCTTACTTAATAATGTCACTTAGGAATAATGAAAATAATTATAACCTTATCTCCAATGATTGTAAGGTTGGTTTTAAAAATCAAATTCTATGGACAATCAAGACATTCCTTGGTTTTCTAATTTAAAGTGAGATTTCAAAGATTTAAATATTTCTCATATGCTTCAAACTTAGTTGGAGATGGATCTATTAATTCTTAAATTAGCTAAAAATGATTCATGAATAATGATGAAGATAAAATTTTGTAATAACCCAAATCATAACTATCCTATATCACTTTTATTACAGTAATAGTTCCTTGAAAACCATATATTCCTTCCATACTATTGTTATTGATACTCATATTTACAATATCAATAATTGTTTTTCCTATAATGTGTTATAAACAACATAGATTCAAGCCTTTACAAAACATATTTTTGGGAAATTTTTTAGTTCTGACACAAATTATGTCAACTAGAGACTTTTTAAGTTCTTGCAATTTTTTTATCCCAGAATTCAAAATTAACAAATTTAAATTTTGGAAAAGTCAACAACTTTGATGGAAAAGGACCTAACATAATTTCTGAGCTAGATTTTGGTGATGCACGTTGTGTTGATAAAAATATCTGCCCAATCTCTACCAATTTAGTTGGTGCAAAAAGCCAAGTGATGTCAATTTGGATGATGTAAATTGTGAAGAAAACTTTTACATTAGGAAATATTTTTTCCCCTAGGTAAATAATGGCCCTATTTAGATGAAAATATGTGGAAATTGACTAGTGTTTCCAACTTCAATAAGTGTTTTCCATATTCAATGATGGATTTAATGAAGTTTTGATCTAAAAATTTGACACAAATGCAACATAGCATTTGTTTTTTGTTGGGCATGATGATTTGAAAACTACTAAAGATTTTATGTGACATTAAAATGTGTTGATTTTTTTTTAAATTTATTTGCCCAAAAAATGTGAAGTATAGTAGTTGTAAATGTTAGAGGAGAATGCTAGAGGTAATTCATTTGTTGGTTGTGTCATTAATAAAGTTTATTGCATTGTTTGAGTGTAGACAAAGATGCTTTATGGGCCCTAAGGAATTTATTATTTCTAGGTATTATTTTTTTACTGCATTTTTTTATTGCCATATACAATATTTGTTTTGGTCTCATAGTCAAAACAAATGTTTATATACAAGTTCATGAGATTATGTTTCCAATTCATGTAATTTTAATATAGGTTTGTGATTATTTATCACTTATTTGAAACACAATCTTGTGAATCGGTGCCTTTTCAAAAAAGTTGGTTGAATGGTTGGTTAAAGGCTTTACAATTTGAAAAGATCTCTTAGGGTCAATACTTTGTATCAAGTGTAATTTTCAAGAATTAGCATGTAAATATGAGTTATATTAAAGTCTAAAACTTTATTTATCAAGTCATTACTATGAAGAGTTAGACAAGAGATGGTTTTTAAGATAATGAACATGCAAGACATCCCAAAGTCCATTCTTAGTAAGTGAAGAGCAGAACTTTAAAAATATTATAATGTTTGCATGTTCTAGCTTATGAATGTGTTTTTGGTGTCTTTTTTCCTTTTCATAAGGAGATAGGCATATAAGCACTTGATTGTAGGTTTTTGTCCATTATTGGTCCATCATAACATTTTTTTATGTGGAGTCTCCCCTAGTCATTTTTGAGAAAAATATATCAAAAAGTGAAGAAATAAAAAGTGCAAATTGTAAAATGGCTGCATTATTGGTTTCATCTAACTCCCTAGTGTTCTTTGAATTGGATAATATGTAATTTGTACTTGAACACCATGATTATAAACATGAACATTCTTCTCACTGATGTTGTTGGAGAAAATAAAATTATCTTTTAGGGTTTAGAGGTTCCCTTATGATCGACCTAATTTTTAGAGCCTGCATATACCCATCTTGAGTATGCTTGTAACTCTATGTTATGGAAAGTGATATAGTCACAATTTTATGTTTGTGAGTTTGTTTGAGTTTTTTGTGTGTTAGTATTTTTTTCTCAATTTATTTTGATATTTTTTGGGATGTGGATCAAGATGGTGATCCAAATCTACATGGACTTATTTTCTCTTAACTGATAGTGGGGCAAGTGTTGACACTAGTCTCTGAGATTTGGTATGGATGTTCCTTCATGGACTAGACTAATCATGTACTTTAGTGCATGTTTTATAGTGGTGTTGTTTTATGAAGTGAAATATTTGTAGATAGTTGTAAGTAAAGATGAATTAATCCATTACATTCTTCATACTTCATGTATAACCTTCAATGAAGGTAGTATGGATCATTATAATTGAAGCATTCCATAGATGTTCTATATTATGGCTATAGGTACCCACATCATAGGGATGGTGAAGGCTACACATTCATCAACATCATGTCAAGTAGTGTTATGAAGGTTACAAGGATTGTAGTTGGCATAGGGCATAGGAGGTTTGACTATAAGGATGGCATAGGTTTATTAGAGTATACAATAAAATTGCCAAGTTGTAATAGTTTCATTAGACATAGTGATTATTTACTCTTGCATCCATATTTTGGCCCCCTTTGGATCAAGGTGGGTTTGCTGCATCTTGTGATCAAAATTCTATTTTGTTAGGGGTTATTTGTTAGTGTCAAGTGTGTGGAATGCATCTCCTTATGAAACACCTCCTCAAAGTTAATAAAGTCCTTTAGAAAGTAAGTAATTAATGTTATTAATCAATTATGTTAATGTGGGTAGTTATATAGGTAGAAGGTTAGTTGGGATAATTAGGAAGTTAGAACTTTATGTAAAGCCTTATTAAGCTTGAGGAATGAAGTTTATAACCTGAAATTGTATATAATGTAAGCTTTCCTTTAATAAATAAAATGAATTAACCTATCATTGCCCCTCAACATCAACACTTAGCTCCCCTTGAAATCTTTCCCCACTTGCATGTTTTGTATTGCCTAGCCATCTAGCCCTTCCCCACCACTTCGCCATTGGTCAAACTCTTTGGGAAATAAAACATATCCTCTTTGCACAACTCATTTCCATGTATAATGAAGGAATATGAGGTACCTGGTCATTAGATTGATTTTTAATGCATACCTCATTCAATAGTCATAGACATTGGAGATTAGTTGGTGTTTTTGTATGTTCTAAAACATGATGTAATTGAGCTAGGTGTCAATATATTAACATCATGGACGAATTCAAGCTATAATCTAGACTTTGGGACCTTAATGTTTTGTCCTAGAATCAATGACATTGCATAATTCATTCAAGTTTTACATGAGACTTGAAGCCCTACCAAAATCAAATTTACTCTCTTGATATCTTCATGCACCCTTGAAAATAGATAATGACCAATCAAAGATGTCACCATCTTGTTTTCATATAACTGACATGTATCATTTTGCACCACCATTACATCGATGTGGCAATTTAAAATTTAGTGTATTTGCATGTGTAGGTGTAAATTATATCAAATAAGTGTTATCCATATGTCATTGTAGAGAAATATTATTATCTTGCAAACACTAATGTGTACATTGATGCTAATATTATATTGCGTTATTATAATATGTATAATATATCATTTAAATTTTATTCAACTAATAAGCAAATTACCAAATCATACATTATTATTAAGAAAATAAATTATATGTATATAAATAATATATAATAAATAAAATATTAAATATTAAAGAATGAGACTGTACTACACCCCACCTGATGATTATGTTTGTCCTTCATGTGAGACTTGTGATGACACATGTTAGGAGGATTCCTTTTTTGAACTTCATTCAAGACATGTACAAGCAACCATATAGTTACAATTTATAAAATAATCTATTTTAAACATTTGTCTTCTCCTTATCTCTGCAACAAATTTAGGTTCTTCCACCACTACTTATAATCATACATAAAATTTATCATAAGCTAAATATTTATTTGTTCATGAATTCCATCACTACAATATTCCATCTCCTTTTGTAATGTTTATTCAGAGTTGAGAAGATTGGCCATTAAATAAATTGATATAATGGAATTCAAATTTAATAGAGTTCCCCTATTTCCTTTCATCATATCATCAATGTCTACAAAATTTTCACAAGAGCAAGAACATATGAAATAAAATGATCACCTCCTAGACTATCTATTTTTATGTTTTGAGGTTAATTTATGCATTGAATTACAAGATGTTTTGATAAAAAGTCAATGCTCATTATTCCATGTAGCCTCTAAAAATAGTGTGGGGTTGTTTCATTAGCATTAATGTGCTACTGACTATGGTTATGGTATATTTAATTCATTATAATTCTCTATGTTATTTATTATTGATTTTTTATGGTATTTTGTTAGTGTGGAATTTTAAATATAATAGCCTAATTCTAATAGTTTCTTAATTGAGGGATAATGAATATTGTTTTTCTTGTGGTGAAAGGTTTACTAAATCACTACCATGGACAAGATATATGGATATAGAAGCACCCATTGAATAAATATAATATCGACCTAGGTGTCCTGGTATATTAATGATATGAAAGATTGGATGACACTCCCTTTTAAGATAGTGCCATCAGACATCAAACATGGACTGCATTTAAGGAGGAGATAACCTTCCATACATGCTTCAAACTCATGTAATATAGGTTTTATCTAGTAGTGGTATTTGGTAATGACTCTATTTAATTTTCATTTCAGTTTGGATTAACATCATCCATGTCTATTACAAGGA
>JARHVA010005576.1:260000-362500 GCA_037957365.1 Torreya grandis | reverse complement strand
AAGTGGATTATATTTGGTTTAGGATGTCATGAAAATGGGGTCAATTAACCCCAAAATTACATCCTATATAGTCAAAACAAGGTTCACAGGGTTTACTTTCATCCAAATTGCATCATTATTTGTAATAATAGACTAATTGGCTCAATATGCATGAGGAAATATGAACTAATTTATATCACCAAATCACATCCTATACTCTCGTTTAGCTTTAATAGGTTCATTTTTACCCCAATTATCTTTGTATTTATATATTTGACACAAATACAGGGTTGATTAAGCCATATGTTGCATCTTATAAAATGTATTGATCCATAATATAGGTTCATGGAACTCAATATGGCCAAAATAATGTCTATAATTAAACTAATTGACTAATTGAAACAACTCTTGATATAATCAGAGCTAATTCAGCCCCAACTCATGTCTTAATTGTGTAGTTAGGTTTAAGGGGATCAAATTAGCCATAATTTCCTCCATGATTGAATAGGTGGACTATATTTGGTTTAGGGTGTCATGATAGTGGGGTTGATTGAAATGAATCAACTATTTTGTTCATTATATGATGACATTAGATTCAATTTCACTCAAAATCATAGAAAATATAATTCAAACTAGATTTGAACATGGCTCAATTTTTCTAGAATCATGTCACTGACTGCACCATTTCACTAATTAGCTTTATCTATAATGAAATCAAAGTCATTTTAGCCTCAAATCATATTTTATAGTCAAAATTAGGTTCAAGAGTCTTGTATTGACCCAATTTCATCCATAATTGAACCAATTGACTATTTCATTCATTACATGATGACATTATAGTTTATAGAGCCTCAAACCATGTTCTATACAAGTCAAACTTGCATCTGTCATTGAACCAAATGACTATTTACTCCATTATTTGATGAAATTGGATCTAACTAAGGCCTAAATCACATTTAAACAATTGAATCTTTCATTCAAATAATTGACTCATTGCCACTAATTGATTAAGGGTTTGAATTGGCTCTAATTGCCTTCACCATTGAAACTATTAACTATTTCATTCATTTTTAATGAAATTAGGCTTCGTTGAAACATAAATCATATTATATATAGTCAAAATTATGTTCATGGGTGTAGATGCACCAAAATTGCGTCATTATATCAACTATGTCCTTTTTATTCTAGTGTATATATTGATATGCTTCACTTTAAAACAAAAATATAAAATTATGAATATGAATAGATATAAACATAAAAATAAATATGTATAAAAATATTATTGTTTACTTTTTTTGTAATGTTAACATAATGCATACATGTTATAATGTGTATGGATTATAACACTACACATTATAGTGCATACATGCTATGTTTATTTTGAATTAAAAAACCGAGACTTTTGGCTTGAAAATAGCTTGAATTTCTAAGTCAAAGGCTTGGACCTATCAACACATAATTGAATCTAAGAGTTTTGAGAAAAATCAATAAAATTAAACTTTCATCACCAAATACGCTATGAATTTCAGTGAGCTAATTCATAAAATTATTGCAATAATGACCATCATGCTCCCCCCTTTCCAAATATATGTTTTTTTTAAATTTTGGACTATTTTAAGGTTTATATTTATGTTTACTTCTAACTATGGATTTTTTAGGCTACTAAATGCTATAAATATACATGCCTATATATTTTTAAGTATGTTTCTTTTCATTGATCCAATTGCAAAAAAAAGGTCACAAACTAGGACAAATTCTACACAAATTATATATATATATATATATATATATATATATATATATATATAATAAAATATAGGTCACAAATTAGATGATATTATCTAAATTTCCACAAAAGGGTTTAAAAAATAATAGACTTTAGTACAAAAGTGTTGTGTTGTACATATGACTATCTACTCTATTTTCCTTAAAAAATAGGAGTTCCTATTTAAAATTTAGATGTTTGACCTACTTTTACTTAACCATTTAAAAAATAGTTTTTTGAAAACTAGACTCAAAATTCTACAAATCATATTTTAATACCATCTTCAAATTTTGAGTGTAGTCATCTCAAATATTCTACAAAACTTGAGATTTTTAAATTTTTAGGAAAAACATATCCATGGGTAAGCCCCCTAACTTTGTGCACTTATCCTTCCTACAATAATATCAATAATGGTTTTAGTAGCATACCCCCATTAAATCAAAAGTCAACATCAAGATCCTTAAGTTCAAAAGCAAGATCAATGCCTTAGTATTGGATGCTTGGATTCAATAAATTGAGTCTTACTTTTTAGTCAATCTATTCACCAGCACTGAAAAGTTCAATCTCATAGTGATGAAGATGTTAGTTCTAGTGGTTCACTAATGCGAGGTTTTTAGTGCACAATGCACACAATATTATTGTCTAATTCAATACTTGAATAATATTGTGGATGCAATAAATGAGGAATAATTCCCTTCTCTCACTTTGAGGATGAATACATCAAGTTCTAATAACTACAAGAACATAAATATCAATCAATGGAGGACTAAACCAATACATTATATGAATACTACATGCACCTATGTGAGAACATGACTCGATAAAATAACGTGCTAAAGTATAGAAGCAAACTCTCACCTTAAATTCATGCTAAGATGGAATTGTTGACTTCTAAATCTTTTGGGAAAGCATACTGTAATACATCCAAGATTGAAGTGAAATCCAAGATTAATTAGATCATCTTCCCTCTTCATCCAAGAGGGTGCATAAGGGCCATATTGTACTTATTTCCCTATTTCAACCTTCTGTGTATAATAAAATTGTGTATTGTAAAGGGAAACAGCATAAGAAACCCACACAAAACTTCAAGGCTCATGCACTTTCCAAATTAAATGACCTAAAGTTAGGTTATGATGACATTCTAGTTCATTTGGAAGATGTCTGGAAGACAATATTCAATACATAAGAAGGATTATATGAATGGATGGTCACGCTCTTTGGTTTGATTATATCCTTACATCCCATTCAAATTTTATATCTTTCTTTAATATCTAAATGAAAAATTATGTCTTTTCAACCAAGTGAAAAAACATATTATTGCTCAAATATTTCCTTATTGAGACTGTAATTACCTCAGTCCTATTAGAATAGGCATATTTATGATAAATTTTATCTTTTTAACATCTACTTTAATGCCTGTCTGAGATATGATATAACCTAGTAAATTTACGTATGTAACTCCAAATATGTAGTTTTATCGATTTAAATACACAATGGATTTATATAGTCTCTCAAATATCTACCCTAAATCTATATCATGATCTTATAGATATTTGATTTTGAAAGTATTTCATCCACATAATCCTTGACAATCTTATTCATATACTCATGGAAGATGTGTGCCATAGATATTTGGTAGGAGGCCCCTACATTATTTAATCTAAAGGGCATGGCTACATAACAAAATGTTCTCCATGTTGTGACAAATGATGTTTTTTATTGATCTTTAAGATTTATTTTGTTTTGATTGTATCCAAATAACCATCCATAAATAATAGAATTTCATAACTAATGGTATAATCCACAATCATATCAATGTTTGGTAATTCAAAATCATATTGAGGCACACATTATTTAAATATTGATAGTTTGTATAATACCAAGTGTCTCCATTTGGATTTATAACTAATACTATGCTAGAGCCACTTGAGATAGGTAATAGATCAAGTAAAACATATATCCAATAGTTTGTTAATTTCATGGTTGACTACCAATTCTACTTTTGGATGCCTTTTTTCTTTTTCTTTTTTTCTTGATTGGCTTGGTGTTTGGGTATAGTACTATATTATGCATTATAATTGTAACAACAATTCCAGACATATATTTGTAAGCATATGCAAATAGTTTTTGGTAATCATGTAGAACTTGCTGAAGAGTTTGATCTTCATCATAATTTAAAAAATCCATAAGAATCACTGGCCACTAATATTTATTTATTCCATACTGATATTTGATTGTCATTTCATTAATTAGGGTTGATTTTTATTTAATATATGGTGTTGTAGGTATGGTATTTGGAAAATCTATCCCAATGTGAATGTTATTATATTTATTTTCTCCCAAATATTTTTGGGTGGTTTTTGAATGAGGAAATGTGTTATTATGATAAAATGAAGGAATTTCCTTGATAGTGGGATATAAAACCACCTCTTTCTACAATTAGTAATTTGAAGACTTCAACTATTATTGAGAAACTAAGATAGTAAATTAAATAATTAAATAACTTATAAAATTCAACCTTGCTATTTTACCATGTTGTGTTAAAATTATGGAGTTAAGAGTTTTAAAACAAATTTTAATATTAAAAGATGACATTTATTATATTGGTTAATATAATAAAATACGATAGAGTTAGATAGATGTTATTAGTCCTGAAGGGATACTTTATTATTAAATTTTATCTAACTTCTGATATGTCCATTAATTATCCTAAAATTTTACATTTTATTATTGATTTCATGTGAATCGACACTAATTTGGGCATGGCCAAATTATCAAATTATATCTATGTAGTTATAATCTACTAATATTTAAAAAAATTAGTGTATTATCAATGCATATTGCTGCTACTTTTGATGTCGATATTAAATACATATGCTAGAAAATATTAATGAATCCCAAAATATTAATGTGTCAATTGTGTTACACAACATGATCTTCTGAATATATTTTGGTTTGATTTGGTGTGTATTATATAAAGCCAACTCTTTCTACACTAAAATTTTTGAGGACTTCAACTGTTGTTGAGAAATTAAGATAGTGGATTAAATATTTAAATAACTTATAAAATGCAACCTTATTTCCTTTTTTGTGTTGTGTTACCATTATGAAGTTTAGAGTTTCCATATAAATTTAACATTAAATGATTATATTTATTATATAGGTTAATATAAAAAGATATAGTAGAGTAAGATAAATATTATTTAGGTAGCAATAAATAGCATTTTCACTCTACATTTACTAAAAATACAATTTATTTGTGATTATATAACCTTAACCTTAGCTATTGAAGAAATAGGTTGTATAGAATTTTTATTTTCAATACTTTATATTTAATTAATTACCTTAGGCTTGGATGCCATTGAATATGCACAAATGCATTTATTTTCCTTGTTGTCATTCAAACCTTAGTTATGAATTGTAAGACAACTTTGAATAGGGATAATGGGAGAAAGGGATGGGTTAAGCTAACATTAGCCACCCTAATGTGACTGAGTGTTGCCTAGATATCTAATACTCTAACAAAGATCTCAAACTACATGTCATTATCCTATATATTTGACTGTGTGCAATCCTATAAAATATTAATATGTTGTGAAATATTGAATATGGATTTCAATTATTGGTGACCTATGAATTGAACTTGAAAATAATGATTGAAACCTATCTTAGAGATTTCTCCTTTTAGGGATTTCAGATTTTGAAGATTTTAATAAGTTTATTTAAATGTTCATCCAAGATAAGATACCCATAAAATCTTACAATGGATATGTTTATATAGGGAACTCTTTTTGGGTAATTTCCTTTAACTCACTTAGAAAACATGTGGGTTGACACTTATGGGCATTTCCAATATAAAATCTAGTTGTTAAAGGGTTGGGGGGGGGGAATTTTCATATGTGTGGACAAGTTTAAAATCTCATGTATACATGGTTTAATAGTTTTATATGCTAAAAATTATGCTTTACATCTAAAATATATTTTTAATGTGATTTGATACAAATAATTATAAACAATTAAAAACAAATACATGACTCATATTGAGATGAGGTCTAGTTTACAAAACTAAGCATAATTCTATAGTTATTTTAGTTATAACTAGTTAAATTTGAAAAATAAATAGTATCACCCAAGGCTGTTATAACATAATTGACATTTAAAAAAAAAATCTTCTTATCTAAAGCTACAGTTGTTGGCTCACCTAGGAAATAAAACTTTATAGTTATTAATCCATCAAAACAACAATTTTTTTACCATAGAAATGAACCTAGTTTTATAAGTTCCATTTAATAGATTTGGAGAGCTTGGATACAATGACACTCAAAATAAAATTGGTAGTCTTAGATGGAAGCATAATTGATTCCTTTCAAGTTCACACACTAGCATTGAAACTTAAATAAAAGAAACCATTGTTACTGCACAAACCAAAAATAAATTTCTTGGGTAAACTTGGTACTACATGGAGAAAATGTAAATGGAATTTAGTGTCATGGATGATCATAGTGGTATAATATTATGAGTTTTCAACCTTAACAATCCAATGAAGTGAATATTAATGTGTAATGATAGATCATGAATTGAAATCAATAAATACACATTTTAAGTTCTTTTCTTGTAATAGTGTTTGCTCATAAAATTATATTTTTAATAAAAGTTAATATGGTATAATAATGTAGGTGATATTTTAACTTGTAATATTTTATGTTGATAAAATTGAATTTTTAATAAAATTTAATATGGTATAATAATGTCAGCGAAGTTTTTTTTTAAATTAAATAATTTATAAGTGATAGTCAAATGGATGTCAAAGTTAAGGTAGGAATTAAAATAAACACATACAATATAGTACAATGCAATACCAACCAAGGATTTAGTCAATAAAAATAGTAGATCAAAACCTATACTCAAAGAAAATTCCATAATTCTCCCTTCATCAATATTTTCCCACTCTATTAGTAAGTTTAACTTATTTTTATAGACAAGGATGGTTTGCATGACCCCAAGATAATGTTTTTTGGTTTTCACTTGTTATTTCACCATTGAAGTAAGAAGTTGAAAATGATAAATAAAATAATAAAGATAAGGATGTTTGAATTATGATAATTGATACTATGGGTGAGAGTACTAGAAGAGGTTGGGGAGGGGGTGTTGGGAGATAAGCCATATGACCCACCACATCCTCCTCCACTACTTTTGGTTTTCGTGATTGCTTGGATTTTATTAGTGAGTTGTGTTACCATTATAAAATTAAGAGTTTCCAAACAAATTTTAATATTAAGTGATGACATTTATTGTATGGGTTAATATAATTAAATAGAGTAGAGTTAGATAATATTATTTACTAAAGCTATACTTTCCTTTTGATTATATGACCTTAACCTTAAATATTGAAGTAGGTTGTATATAATCTTTTATTTTTGAGTTTATATTTAACTAGTATTTTTGGAGGTATAATGTGTAAAATATTACTTAAATTGTTTCAATCATGTTTCATATATTTTCCTATTATATATACTGTTGATGATGAAAATTGCTCGTAATCTTAATCAATCAACAACGGGAAGTTTCAAGTTGTTGGATAATGCAGCTTGAAACAACCTCCAGATTTTAGAGAAGCTGGTCTCTTCTTTTGTATCAAGTGTTTGGGAAAATGGATAGGAAACTAAATAGAAATGCAAATGCAGGAAATGAAACCTAACTATGGTGATGCACCTAAGTGTAATCCTAATCCTAACCTAAGCACAGTGAGACTATATGTAGGATTCAATTACATTTAAGAGCAGACAAGTGCATGATCAATGTAAAGGATTGAAATAATAGAAATAGAGGCTCATAACAGGGACTTATTTTGCTGATATACAAAAAATGTCAACAAAGGCATAGTGTTTAATCTTCTTAATAGACTATTCTGATCACATAAGAGGCACAAAAACACATATAGTTATGTAGAAATTTTGACTTAAGAAAATGAGACAAAAGCAAATGACATTCTTAATCACAACTCCAGAGAATCTACAGTGTAAACTACCTTTGTGAATGACACAGATAACATCAACCAAGGCATAGAGTTCAATCTTCTTAATTCATTCAGCCACATAAAAGGCACATAAACATGCACAGTTACATTAACTTTACAACTCAAGAAAATGAGACAAAAGCAAATGATATTACTGGTCAAAACTCTAGAAAGTCTAAAACTATAGAGAGTTCCCTCCCTTTTTCTCTTCTTCTAATTCTTCCTTTTTTATAGAATCAGATGTCTCCTTACATCACTCCCTTTCCTACGCAATTCTACTCCATCCTTTACTCTCAGGGGAGAAACAGATGGCACGTTCAATGCCTTGGATGCATCTTGGTCTTATCAAGAAGGGCCATGACTGCGACATGGTTATTCATGACTAGTACCTCCTTTTGCACTTGAATTTCCTCATTCCATCACCTAATTAGCTGCTCAACTGTCTATTCTACCTCCACTTATAGGGGACAAATAGATGGCCCTTTTAATTCTTGCAAGCCCCAAAAATCTACCCGATGCACTGTTCTATCTACTAAGAATAACTCCCACTGAATCTCCCTCCATATTTGCTGTAACAAATAGACGGACACTCTATTCTATTGAAATGGAAGAGGACACTTAGTCAATTCATGAAAATTCTCTTTATTGTCTAGAAGGCACTAGAGAATGACACTTGGCACCTTTTGCCTTCTCTTTATTCTTCTTAATAATGCTCCTCCTTTAACACTTGTCACAATCTGCTTCCTCAATACTTTGCAGTTTTAACAAAACAAAACTCACTGTGTTCCTTGCCTGAGTAGCTTTTAAAAGGGGGATGGATGCACATGGCAGTCTTTGCATGTTGACACTTGGCACTTCCACATGCCTTTGAAGTAACACATGGGACCCACCACAATCTTATTCAACAATGAAGCTCAAAGAGGGTCTCTCAGAAGTTGACGCGTGGTGACCTCCATTGCTTTGAGGAAGATACGTGGCATCTTCTGCTTCTCTTTCTAGGGGTATGTGGCATCTTCTACTATTTATGGGGATGGAGTAGAAAGGGGCTTAGAGAGTGACACTTGGTAGCCTCTGCTACACTTTAGTACTTAAACAAAATGAAATGATGCATTTCTACGTTGAACCAAAGCATTGAACCCAGGCATTTAACCAAAGTCTCTTAGATGTCAACACGTGATGACTTTTTCTACACTTTGAAAAAGTAGTTCAGGCCTTTTGCAATTGCTACCTGGTGCTTTCCACTTTTTTGTTGCTTAGCTCGTTGAAAGCCTTTTACAAAAAAATAGAATGGAATGTGGGTGTCAATATGAGACATGGATGCTAACACGTGGTGCGTTCTGCTTAGCTGCTATTGGATACGTGGCACATTTTGTGGCCTTCTTAATAGTTACAAAAAGGGGCTCGAAGAATGCCAGCTGGTCAGCTCTGTGTTCCAGAAAGTGACACTTGGTGGCTTCCACCTGAATTCAATACTTAGTCAAAAATGAAATGAAAGAAACAAAAAAGGGGAAAAAGGACCCAAGCTCAGAGAGTGACACTTGGTAGCTTTTGCTGCACTTCGACACTCAGATAAAAAATAAACCCGTGCTATGCATCAAAATTCTACCGCCATGACCAAGGTATGCAGGAACCAAAATTGTTGTGCTTGACTGAAAAATATTAAATACAATTAGAGTAAAAATTTACTCTACATATACTTAGATGAGTGGTTGGCCATTTTTAACCCCCTTGATTTACATGTAATGTACTTTACATTTTTAATATATTTAAAATTATATTTTCAAAATTTTAGATCATATAAAAATGACTATTTCATTAATATTGAATTTAATAAAAAAATTTAGATATTACTAATAAATTTAGTTATAAAGTCTATTCTACATTGTCTTTTTTGGTTACAACCTTGTTTCCAACATTAACCACTTTAGTGATTTGTTAAGTAATATTTTTAAACAAAAAAAAATCTAGATAACTTTTCTATAATAAATTGAGGATTAAAGTATTAGCTTCTTGATTATACATATGCTAGAGTGGTTCACATTTAACATGACTTTTGTCTTTGATTACATTTAACATGAATTTAGTATTTGATTGCATTAGTGACTTGATTGGGGTGTAGTTAAGTAATATTGATTCCCAAAACTTAATTAGGACAATCTATTATTACTTGGGGTTTGATATTATTTAATTGAGTGCCACAATCATTCAATCAAATACTTTATTGGTTGTGTCGGGGAATAAATTAAGTCATATTAAAATCTTTAAACACAATTATAACAAATTAATATCATTAAGGCTCTATATGCTCTATTGAAATAATTAGATTAAAGATAAATATAATATAACATTAATAAATTTTTATAATTAAAATTTAATATTTTATTAAAATAAAATTCAAAATTATACCTACATACATATATATTTTTACTAGAAATACAAAGACTTAAAGACCATAAAACCCATAAAATTGTTTTTATTCATAAAAAAAAGACTAAATACAAATATAAAGTACATACAGCTCATAAAATAAATTATATAAACATTTTATATATAATACTTAAAATAAACCAACTTAAAGACCATAAACTATATAGAATTATTTTATTTGTGTGATGCTAACTTAATATTTATTAATGTTCACACAAAATATTATCAGTTAGACATTGTCCATCATCATAGTTATTAATCCATTGGACTGATTTTTTTTTTTAGTATAGAATTAAACCTAGTTTTATAAGTACCATTTAATATATTTGGAGATATTGGATGAAATACCACCCAAAATACACTTTGGAGTCGTATATTGAAACATAGTGATTCCTTACAAACACATATTAGCAATGAAACTTAAATAAAAATATACAATTTTATTGCATAGACTAAAGTAAAAATATTGGCTAGACTTGGTGCTATATGGAGCAAATGAAAATAGAGTTTGGTATTATGGATAATAATAATGGTACAACCTTATAATTTTATAAAAATAACATGCCAAAAAAGAAAAAATAATTTACAGTGATCGAGGGTGGGTTGAAATTAATAAATACACATTTTATGTTCTTAATTTGTAATAGTGTTAACTCATAAAATTATGTTTTTGATAAAAGTTAATATGGTATAATAATATTATCCAGGTTTGAACTTGTAATAGTTTATTTCCATAGAATTATATGCGTAATAAAATCTAATGTGGTATAATAATGTTGGTCATGGTTTTTTTAAATGGAACAATTTGTAAGTGATGGTGAAATGGACATCAAATTTTAGGATGGAATAAAAAGTGAACACTCTCACTATAGTATAATGCACCACAAACCTAAGGGATTTTGGCTACATGAAGCATAGTATAACCCACATTCAAATCAGATACCATAGTTACTCCCCTTTCTGGCATTTTTCCACTTTGCTAGTAAGTCCAACTTATTTTCATGAATAAGGGTGGTTTACACCTCCAAGGGAATTTACCTTGGATTTCACTTATTCTTTTGCCTTCCATGCAGGTGGTTAACGATGATTAAAAAAATATAAGGGTAAATATGGTTTCGATATAATTCCTAATTTGATAGACCAACCTCCTAGAATTAGTTGAGGGGGGGGGGTGAAAAACCATATGATCTGCTACCTCCTCCTCTACTACTTGAGTTTCCCCAATTTATTATATGCTCTTTTTCTTTGTATTTTACTTTGAATGGTTTTTTATCTATGTTTTAACCACTTTTTGATTTAAAAATATTTTTTTTCAATTAAACTCATATTAAAATTCTTGGTCATGGCCAATGTGACCTTGGAGTGTGATCATTTATTTCAATTTTTTATGAATATATTTGTAGTTATATTAATACATAGAAAAAAAATTCAATGAAAATAGCTAATAAATTCAATGGTTTACATTAGGTTTTTAATATCTAACATGAACTAATTAACCTTATAATAGTCAAACCATGTAGTAGAGGAACACTTATGTTGATAATGAAAACATTACAACAAATATGATTTCAGCTAGTGTGATGAAAGTGCTTAAGAACATAAATATAATAAGATGTATGTATGCTCCCTTTTTTTCAAATGATTAATTGTTATGTCTACTTATAAAAACTACAAATTGATGTTAATTAACATTATGAAATAAGTTACAATATGAGCAATAGTGTTTCCAGAATCCATGATAATGCAGTGTGAATGCTTCTAGATATAAGTGTGTGAACACTTGTGGATCAACATTCTGAGCCACACTGTGTAAAAAATCATGAGGATCATAATATTTTCATCCTCATGATGGTTCACAGAGTGTGATTCAAAATGTCAATCCAAAAGTTCTCATACAATTATATCCATATTTATTCACACTAAGTTACAATATGTTACAAATATTATTTAATAAAATTTGTATTAATATTTGTAATAAATAAAATTGTGAATTTAAATATATAAATCATGGCATGCAAAATATATTCACTAAAAATATGTTATGCTTGTAAAACATAATAAGATAAAACTTCACATTAAGAGATAAAACTTGAGGAAATAAAGTATAGACAATTGACAATGTTTTCTTATTATTGGTAAAAATAGGTTCTTTAAACTAGGGACCTAACCCTAGAAAATAAATAAGATGACAAGGCCTAAGAATATAGAATAAATAATTACATCCACCAAATGTCCTAAACAAAACCAAAATATAAGTAAAATATAGTAAGTACATAGATTCATAAGCCAATATTTTTAACAAGTACAACTAACCTAAAACAAAGTCACGACTAGAACTGTTGATGCTAAATCCTCTCATAAATTTTTATTCTTGAGCTTTGAGATATATGTTTAAGGGTTTCAAATATTTTTTTCCTTTTACTATTTTTTTATTGCTCACAACATTCCATTCTTCCCCTCCTTTGGATTTGGTAATATGGGGATTGATATTTCCATAGCATACCCTAAATTTTGTATCGATAATGGATATGTCAAGAATTTTCATACTAAATAGGTCTCAACCTATGAGTATTCTCTTGCTTCAGCATTAACCTTCTTATCTTGTAATAAATATTCAATATTTGATAAAGCTTCTACCTCCTTAACCAAAGCCTCCACACAAGTTTCCTTATTATTCTAGGTTTGTTCCCCGAACTTCCATTGGGGTTTTTGTAACTAATTCTAGCACCTCACTATCTTCCATTCTATCATTAGTTATATATGGGTTAGTGTACTCACAATGTCAAGTATTTTAGACACATTGAAAGAGGGATATATAGGGTCAATAGTATTTTTGACACATATGAACTTGGGTTAGCCATTATGGCACAGATGGTGGCTAAGAGGTGATTTGATTTGCTATTAATGATGGATCTAAATGGTGGGAGTGGAAAATTAAATGTTTAAGTGTGTAAAATAAAATGGCCCAAATGTATTTTTTGGTAGTTAGCATCTATGAAATGTTAACTAGTGTTTGTAAACTGGTAACTAGTGTCTATGAATTGGTTGATAGCATTTATGAACTGATAACTAACATCTATAAATTGGTAGATGTGTTAGCACCTTAAAACATAGTTATAAAAAAGTAGTCACATTCATGCAGTCATTCGATAGTGTGACTACCAAATGTAAGTGATTCTACCATTTGATGGCTATGTTGGTAGACATTATAAAAATTGTCATTTAGTTAATACATTATCATTCAATTTCCCAGTTGATGGATTGGAAACCAAGTTAGTTAAAGTAGGTGGATACCTACATCATAAAAATGGATAACTTGATGATTTCATCTAGTGAGTGCATCTTGTAGTCAGGTAATTATAGGATGAAGTTTCCTAACTATATGATACAATCATTTAGATGAATTATATAGTTGAACAACTATATCCTACATTCAATCCTCATAATTCACCTACACTCTTACATGCCTCCAAACCTAATTTTCCACAATTGTAAATTTAATTCACCTTTTGACCTCCAAGTTTTTTTTAGTATAACCCATTAAATGTTTTCATGGTTCTAATGCTTCATAAGGAAGCATCATTACCATGTTAAATCATTAAGAGGCAATATGTTTGCATCAACACATAGGTGTACTCCTTCCTTGCTCTCATTTATTTTCAATTTTTTTTAAATTATTTCAATTTTTATATTATGTACATTAATTTATAATGTAACATGATCTTATTTATAAGGCATACACTAACAAAGCACTCAAACTGGTCTCAAGTAATGTCAAGTTGTGTTATATACACCAACTTACACATTTGTTTTCTTTAACTTAATAATTTCATCTTTATGCATCACTAGAATAAAGGGGGTGAATGTACATACTAAAACTAAATATTTATAGCATCTTAGTCTTTTACATTGGATAAATGTCAATTAGGGCTCTCCCCATTATTTTAGACCTCCCTATTATTGAGAGGCTCACATTCACCATATCATTACGCCTAAATACTTATCTCTTAGTTTGATTCATATAATTTTGATGGCTTAGGTCACTTGTATTGCATATAAATCTTAAAAACTTGATAAAAATCCATCAATATTAGTTTTAGATCCATACCTATTTTCTAGCCTTCAGAACACTACTAGCTATAGAAGGACACTACCATTGATGGTAGTGTCCAAATCATTATCTAGTGTCTATTTTCCAAGATTAATCTAAATTAAAAATGATTCAAAACCTATGGGTTAGCCTATTTATATTATTGAATGCTACCATGATATTATTTCAAAATATGTGGTATAAATACAAGTCTAAGTATTCTCATTATTGATCTAGCAAATACCAATTGAATATCCACTAAAGCTAAATTAATCAACTACAAAACCAAGCTAGTCTACCCTATTCATCCTTATTTTCATAGCAATCATAGAATCAATCATATAACAGGTCTGAAGCATTCAAATGGCATCCCATGAGTGATATTTTTCAAATTACAAACTAAACCATTGCATGCATCATCATATTGTATATTTTACCCTTGTGCACACTCTTTCCCACACACATGAGTTAATTACATTATTTTGAGGCCCTCCTTGAAGTATTTTATACGTAGGGAGTGAACATTGATAGAGGTATCTTTGGGGTCAACTTGATATTGTGAGTCCACTAACCCATTTTTAGTAAAATGCATTCCAAGGGTGAAGAGATAGGTTCTTAATCAATAAGCATAGAGATGCTACTTGTATCTTAGATCTAAATACACCAATAGAAAGGAAATAGAAAATATAGAATGCCAAATTTGGTCGCATCTAGATCTAGCCATTATTTTTTACTAGACACCTACATCATAGTTAGACACTAGTGTCGATAGTAGTATCCATATATGATGATAATGTTCATAAACACATAAGTAAAACTTAAATAAACTAATGAGTGATCTAGAATATTTTTCTTGCATAGTTCACACCTATTTTCAATCCAAATCTACTTGCACATAATAAACTAACCATGTACCATTATTTCTTATTTATTGCAATATTTATCAATAGTTGCACTTTACTATTTTTACCAATCTCAGTTTTATAAGTTTTAAATAATTTTAATCTTAGTTTCTTTAACTTGGCCTATTATATATTAGTTTCTAACCCATGTGTTTGAACTAATTCTATAATATTAACCCTATCCACCACACAAAAAATTTAGGGTTAAATAAATACATGGATTTTTTTAATCTCATGAAGATTGTTTTTTTTTGTGAGAACATCAATTCATGTTGCTATTATAGGCATAAGTATTTTCTCACCAGGCTAAATCTACTACCTAAAATATTTTCCAACCTAAAACATCAACATAACATTAAAATTCTCAAAAATTAAAAGAAGGGCATCATTTTTAAACCTTATTGTTAGTCATTGGTATGGGATTCTAATCTAGAAGGATAGTCCATATGACTAAAAAGAGAGCTACAAGTTATTCTATGTGACTAATTGGTAACCAACCGATTTTGAATAAATCATCAACTATAATCAAAATCCATGTCATGCACATACTTTTTTATGGACATAAAGTAAAAAACTATAAAAGAATCCAAAAAAACCTTGCTAGAAGGCAAAGTCTAACGTATTAATTTTATACCACAAATGCTTAACATTAAATTGATAAGCCTTATTTGCATGAGAAAAACATGATGATAATTTAGAGTGATTTAAAATGTAAGCAAGCAAGATATGGCTTTGGTAAAAATGTTATTATGACCTTAAGAAGCTTTACAAATTTATTATTTCTAATTTGATAGTTATTGTTAAGATGAATTATTATGATATAGATACCAAGTTAGTTTGTGTTAGTGTGGATGGTACACTAACAATGTAGGGGAATAAAACCAGTTTGTGTGTTCACCTATAAATAATAGTTTCCCCATATATGACTCCAATCCATTGCATGGCACATAGAATGAATCTTGATTACAAAATTATTAGCACATTTCAAAATGTCACAGAAGTGGAGGAACTTATCCATGAATTGCATGCATACATGTCAATAAATCCAAAAGAGTTTATAGAGTTTCATAAAGTTATGATTGAAGTGACTAATAGTAAAAAACTATTAAAAGATGTTGATACAAGATAGATTTCCATGTATGCACCTACATGTATAAAATTTTAAGAATATCGATCATTAACAAGGTTTATATTTAAATATATGATAGATATTAACAAGGTAAAATATTTCTTTTATCATTTGATAAATTTCAAAACCCTACTAACATTATGTAGTATTTTATCATGTTCAAATAAATGTGTTGTTTGATGAAACATGTGCAATAGAGATACACATATATTGTTGACCTCATACGATTGAAGAAACATGTTTGACAATCTATTGATAAATTATACTACTTAAATTAAAGCTTTAATAGATAAATATTTGATAGTTGGTAAATTTTAATAGATATTAATTACCTTAAAAACCATTTGAAATTCAATATTAATGACCATATTTGTTTATTGTTAATGGAAAGGAGATAACACTGCAAACTTTCCAAAGATGAACTTGTGGTTGGATTAGAAATTGAAGAAGTGCCTATAACATGGGTTCTATAAGATAATGTCATAAATGAAACACAAATGAAATTGAGAAACATTGGAAAAAGCTTATCTACTAAAATTTGAGATCGATTTAAAAGGGATGAGTTGCTTAAAGTCATGGGAATGGTTAATCCTATATTTTGGAATATTCTATAGGATGAACAAATAATTAGTAATTTATATATCAAATACATGGGTACTCTCATTAATCATTTCAATAAGTCTATATAAATTAATGGAGTTGAAGTTGAGGGTATTTTGGAAAAGGCTTTATTAAAAAAATAGTTAATGAATTTTGGAATAATAATGGTTGAAAAATATCAGTCCTTAAATGAAATAATAGGGTGTTATAACAAGGATATAGAATAAAGTATATCCCAATAGTGCTATACAAGAAAGACAATCAAATATTTTTTATTATACTAATTGTGCCAAACAATGATTTTGTGGTCAGTGAAAGATGAAATGGTATTTAGTGAACTATCTTTTGTCAAATCCAAACTTCAAAACATATTGGATAAAAATATTGATACATGTTTGAGGTTTTATGTTTCAAGTTATGCAGTGGATGAGTTTTCATATGAAATAATTATTTCAATTTGGATTTCTCTTACTGAAATAAGAGGAGTCACTAATACAATAATCAAAGAATACATTGAAAAAGCCACTGAGACAGTACATACAAATGTCAACAATGAAGTATGTTTTAGAAAAGGGTTGTTCCAAACCCTTGATTTTTAGATTTTATGTATCTCAAATATAGTTAAATTAAATTTAGTCTTCATAAATTTAGTGTGTTTACTAAATAATATTTTATCATTTCAATTCATAAATTAATTATGTAGCAATTAGTCTTGTATTCATTATTATATCATCTACTCAATTATATTGTTTACGAATGGCTTAATTTACCAATAGTATGTATGACACTAGTGTAGTGATAGGAAATGTATATGGACATCTATTCCCTTCATAAATTTAAAAATTATCTATTTTAATTTCAATTACATTAATTTTTTTTCCCAAAAACCCAATCATAAAAACATTTTTACTGCAAATTAGATTGAAAATTAACACTCGTATTTTAAAAATATATATCATACATATAATATACCTAAATTAATTTTAAAAAACATTGACTTTTAAGAGAATATTTAACACATCATCAAATAGAGGCCATATAACATGTAAAAATTCAATACATCATCTAAAACCCATAAATACAATATATATTGAGTTTGAAACTGATTATCTCATAATATTACAATATTACCACTATAGATAAATATTACAACTGACATTCATTCATTTTTCTTAGTTTCATATGAAGTATTTTTTTCTTTACTATTATAGAAAAGACATCTTCTCTATGGTTTGTATCATCTTTTAAGATTTATAATTTGAGAAGATCCTTGGCTATAACATTAATGTTTTCAAGATTTGTATTTTCATCCTCTGGTACATTTCCTAAAGAAAGCAATGATGGGTCTACGCCAACTTTCTACTTGAACAAAATCTCTATATCTAATCCATCCTTCTTGATGATTTTATTCAATGTATTATTTTATTTATGCAGCAAAATAAATTTTTATTTCAAATAAATAGTTGCATTTAAACTTTTCTATGTTGTTTGAAGGTGAACTTTGAGTACCTTCACTTGATTCTTTAAATTATCATATTTTGACTACTATTAAAAAATTAATATAATATATAAAAAATTACAAGAATTAAATGTAAATTAAAAACAAGTTAGAATGAGTGTAATGTACCACAACCTTCCCCTTTTCTACATCAACAATAACCACAAGGATTTTGTCTTTTACCCATTCATTATAGTACATCTGGGCCTTTGCATTTAAATTCTCAATCTTGTTCAAAATTATATCTATTTTTATCCATTGTTATCATTACTAACAATCATTGATCTAGAAATAATCTAATTCAATAAAATGATAATTTTTACTAGTTGATTTTCAACGAATTTATTCAATTGGTTATGTTTGGAGTGATTGTGAAACTCGGCATTTATTTCCCATATAAAAAAATTATCCCTTACCTCCCATATCCTCAAATGATCAAGTTCACTAAAAATAATTTATTTTACATAGGTGATTATATTATCCACCAATAAATTGTATAATGGAAAACTTTTAAGTTCATCAATAGTCTTAGGAATCTTAGGGTCGAGTTGTGGAGGGGGTGAGCTAGACCCTAGAGAGTCAAGTGTTAGAAGTTTTTGGGAATCAGCCTACGACCCATTTGGATATGATCCATGAATAATATCATGGGGATTGAAAAAATTATATTGATCCACAATCTTTATCCCCAAAACCTCATCATCAATATTTATATGTTGTAAAATAGTGATCCTTGAAATGGGCATACTAATAAAAGAGAGATTTAGAAACTATGAGATTGTTAAATGGACATTTCCACTGCCTAGTGTCAAAAATGACAAACATTTGCCCATGGTAAAAAATTGGGTGGGGGGGGGATGATGGTGGTGGTAGAAAATTTGGCCTTCGAGAAGGGGTCTTTACAATTTAAAACATAGATCATATAATTAATAAAATATAATAAATTTAATATTCATAATTATATTATAAAAATATATAATTATGAGTGCATACCTTATTTTTTAGGATGCATTGAAGATATGTGTTGTAACTAAATACTTGGAGGAGGCATTTGGGAAGATTGGGGGAAAATTTAAATGATGCCACAAAAACAACATCAAGCAAATAAAACACATCATCTACAATGTATAATGAAATTATAAATAATATAATAAAGATAATTATATTACCAACAACATAAAATATGGCATGATTTTGTGTCGATTCAACTAGATTGGCTGAATGGCCTAGGTGCATAATAAAAATCCACATTCTTTTCTATTTGGTCTATAGAAGAAGAGATGATTCAACATCCATATTTGATTCTCCATAAGCCTTGGGGAGTTGACTACATCTTACCATTATTTGTCTTCTTGAAACTAATTGCAAAATTTTTTTCTATGAGGACATAATTAATTAAATAAAATAATGAACATTAAATATTTTTTTTTATAATCAAACATAGAACATAAAATAAAGGACACAATTACCTCTTATTCTAAAACTGAAAGAGAGGTGATCTATATTTTTATTGAAGCAAAGTTGGAATATCTTTGTTCTCCTTTTTTTATTCATGAAATTCATCATTATACAAAGCACTAATATAATTATCAAATGTAAAAGTAAAATTATCAATGGTAAGATCAAAATTTAAAAAATTGATAATTTTGTTAGATAGATATGAACACCAATCAAATTTTTGGCCACTCCAAATATGCAAGATGTATACTATAGCTTAGATCAGTATGTCCACTGCTCTTCCCTATAGTATAATTTTAGTCTAAAAATATCTATCATGGCTAGAAAAAAAGGATTGTTAATAGATTATACAGGGAGGATCCTATTAGATTTTTGATTTTGCCCACCTATATGGAAAATAAATATACTAGTTGAGAAATAATTAAAGTTTTAATTGATGATCATAAATGGTTCACTATTATGAATGTTTAGTAAATATGTAAATTTTAAAACAATCTATAAATTAAAAAAATCAATTTAATGAACTAGTATTAACCCTCAATTGATAGATCAGATTGAGACTCCAAATATTTCTTGTCTTGAGCTATCAAAGAAGCATGGGTGGTCACACCATTAAAATTTATGAGGGAGGGGCATGTTAACTAATGGATGTCTTTTGGGTTAACCCCAAATCACAAAACCTATGATTATACTTTCATTATGAACATGTACTTAGCATGGTCATATCTCCTAAGTAAACAATGTGAGTAAAGTGGTGTTTGTGTCTTCCAAACCAAGATTTATGACCTAGTCTATGTATACATATTATTATTAAAAAAGTCACAATATCTATAGGAACATGATGTTTTTGTATAGTATTCTAAACATGTATAAACTTGGGGTAGCTATTGTGGCATATGTGGTGTCGAAGTAGTGCCTAGAATGTGATTTGATTTGCTATGAATTAGGGATATAGGAAGTGGGAGTGGAAAACTCAAGGTTCAAGTGTGTAAAATGAAGTAGACTAATTGTATTTATAGGTAGTTGTAATCTATAAAATGATATTTGGTGTCTATGAATTGATAAATAGCATTAATAAACTAATAATTAGCATCTATGAACTAATAACTAGAATCTATGAACTAATATATATATATGATAGTACCTAACAACAAAGTTACCACAAGATAGTCACATTCATGTGATCATTTGATAATGTAATTACCAAATGGAAATAATACTACCATTTGATGGTTGTGTTGGCAGACAATAACATAATTGTCATTTGGTTTCCACATTATCATTCAATATCTAAGTTGACTAACAACAACTATGCTAGCTAAAGTACGTAGTCATTTGCATCATGCAGATAGAGAACTAGATGATTCAATCTAGTGATTATATCCTATAGTCAAGAAACTATAAGATGAATTTGTTTGACTACATGATACAATTATTTTGATGCATTAGGTAGTAGGGTGACTATATCATACAATTAATCCTCATAATTCACCTACACTATTATACACCTTCCAACCTAATTTACCACCATTACAAAACTTATTTACCAAATGACCTCTAAGTTTTTTTAATATAGGCCACCAAAAAAATTATTGGCTCTAATTATTCATAAGGAATCATCATTACCCTGTTAAATCATTGAGAGGCAACATGGTTGCATCAACACACCTGTGTACTCCTTATTTGCTCTCATTTATTTTAACTTTTTTAAATTTTTTTAACTTTTAGATTATATACATTAATTTATAATGTAACATGATCTTAGTTATATGTCATACACAATAAAATCATTCAAAGTGGGTTCAAGTAATGTCTAGGTGTGTTGTACACACCAAGTCACACATTTATTTTATTTAAACTAGTAATTTCATGCTTATGCATTACTAAATTAAAGGGGTGAATGTAGATACTAAAAATAATATTATAGGTATAAATCATTCAAAGGGCATCCCATGAGTGATATTTTTAAAATTATAAGCTAGATCACTACATACATCATCACATAGTATATTTCACCCTTTCACACACGCTGTCCCACACACATGAGAGAACTACATTAGTTTGAGGCCGTCCTTGATGTATTGGTTATATACGAAGTGAACATTCATATATGGATCTATGGAATAAAATTGGCATTGTGAGCACACTAACCCATTGTTATTTTCTATAAATTTAACTTATGTATCCATAGACACTACCATCGGATCTAGACAGTTTCATCAATGTTAGTGTCAGACTATGACACATATATCCAACACCAAATAATAAGTAGATATTGATGAAAAAAAATCATTTTTATAGGTTTTATATCTCATTTATATCGATGTATCCATATTTATAATATATGATGTCACTCTACACTGATTTATTAAACCCTACATAGAAAGGAGGGCCTCAGACTTATGTAGTTATCTCCTATGTGTAGAAAAGTGTGTGCACAAGGGTGTAACATACTATATGATGATGCATGGAGTGGTATAGATAATAATATTAAAAATATAATTCATGGGATGATTTATGAATGATTTAAACTTTTACTATGAATATTCCTATGCTTGATATGAAAATAGGGATGAATAGGATAGAATGGCTTAGATGTGCAGTTGATTGATTTACTTTAGTAGGTGTTTGCTTGGTATTTTTTAGATCAATAATGAAAAGGATTAGACTTATATTTATACCACACCTATTTAAAATATCTCATACTAAGGTTAAATAAGATAAATAGGTTGTCCCATAGGTTTTGAATCATTTTTATTTTGGATGGATTTTGGTAGTTAAACACTAGATAAGGATTTGGACACTACCATCAATGGTAGTGTATCTTTGTGGTTTATAGTGTCCAAAAGGCTAGAAAACATGTATGGATATAAAATTCATAATGAATGATGTTTTTCATAGTTTCAATATTTTTTTGTAGTATAGGAGACTTGGGTCATCAAAATGATATGGATCAGAATAAGAGATAAGTGTTTAGGAAGAGTGAGATGGTGAATGTGAGTCTTTCAACAACAAGGAGGTCTAGAACTAAAATCTAAAGCCATGATTGATATTTGGAAAATGTACAATACTAAAAGTTTACAAATATTTAATTTTAGTATCTATATTCTTCTTAATATTTATTAGGTTAAAGATATGTATATTTACCTTTTATCTTGAACTACAAGTTGAAATTTTATATTTTTTATTTCTTCTCTTTGTTTCCCTTTTATATGTTTTTGAAAAATATTAGATTTATAATAAAATGCATGTTTTAATTTTTGATAAATATTTATATAATTTTTTTTATTCATTAGTGATTTTAACTAGAGATATGAACTAGATTTAAAATACGAAAGGGTGGTCTAGTCCAACAAAACCTCAAAACAGATAGAAAGGGCCATCACCAATTATGAATTAAACTTAAGTAGTCACATTCAATCTAAAAATTCCTAATCAGACTTGAACTTGGGTGGATCTAGGCACAACTAACCCATCTACATCTTGTCAATAATTTTAAATAAATATTATTTCTCTAAAATTATTAAATCTTTGAAACTAAAATAAAATTAAAAGATAATTTAATTTGAAAAAATATTATATCAATGTAATATTTTACCTATTATTAATATTTTCAATTATTAAGTTGTATTTGCATTCTCTTCTTTTTTTGATGCAATGGGATGGGGATTAGTGATGTTAGGGTTTCATAAATAAGGAATAGTATAATAGAGGAAACAAATGAAGGGAATGCAATGAACATAGGGGAGGCATAAAACATATCTATGTATGGGGGAATAAGCTCACCATCAATGGTGTGTTCAAAGGGGTTTGTTGATTGGATGTTGGTTGTGAGAAATGGAGGATGGAAGTTTGGAATATATGGAGGGGATGTTATTGACTCAGTGTAGGGGAAGGGTGATCCTATGCTATTAAAGTCTAGGTCATGTCTTGATGTTGGTTTTTTAAATGGATTCAAGATAAAATTAAAGGGAGATTTTTGGAGGATCAACATCCTCATTTACTAAGGCTATGAGTGGAAAAAAATATTTCCTATTAATCTTGTTAGGGACATCCCTATTGTCTACTTTAACAAGGAAGACTAGAGGTTATCTCATAATGGAAAGAATGGCTTTCTTCCCAAGATTTTATATGCATATTTTTTGGTTTGTGACCAACTCTTCCTTCTCTTCACAGGTGGATTTTGAAAATATGGTAGCATCTTATTGAAGGTAATATTGAAATTTGCCCCTGTTTAAGAGGGATCTGTATCTTATTTTTTATTCTATTAAATATAAAGAGGCTATGTTTAATGATTTATTTTTGGGCTTGGAATAGTCATATTATCTTGGTTAAGCCCTGACACCTAGATTTTAATTCTCAAACTAAAACATTTAACACCAAAATGATTTGGATTAGGATTCTAAACCTTATTATTTTTGGGATGATTTGGTGTTTAGAGCCATAGATAAAAATATTGGTGATTTTTTTATTATTGATTTTATGATTGAAGAAAGGGAGCATTCCATTTTTACGCACATTTTGGTAAATTTAAACATAACTAAAGTTATTCCTACATAGGTGGAACTAAAGGTCAGAGACAAATTTTTTAATCAATCCCTAGAATTTGAAGCTTGTCATAGATGTTTTAAAATTGGGCATATTTTTAATGAGTGTCTAAGTATTAAATTCAATAAACCTAATTCCTAGTGGAAGGAAGTAAGTATTAAAAATATTACAGTCCAAGTCGATAATGATAGAAGGGATTAAAGTGAGGTCCTAGATTTAGTTCCAAAAACCCCAATGGAAGTCAGGGGAGTGGACCTAGAATAATAAGGAACCTTGTGTAGAGGTCTTGGCTAAGGAGGTGGATGCTATATCAAATCTTGAATATATGTTATAAGAGAAGAAGATTAATGTTGAAGCAAGCAAAGATTCAATAGCTCAGACCTCTTTAGTAGGAAAGGCTTGATAGATCCATTATTGATATAGAATCTAGGGCATACTCTAAAAATATCAATCACCATATTACCAAATCCAAAGGTAGGGGAAAATGAAAATTTGTGAGTAATATAAAAAGAGGAAAAGGAAAAAAGGATTTGAAACCTCTGAGCATATCTCTCAAATCTCAAAAAAAAATTTATGAGATGATTTAGCACCAATAGTTCTAATCATGACTTTGTTTTAAGGTAGTTTTACTTGTTGAAAATCTTGGCTTGTGAGTCCCTATTTGTACTATTTTTTAGTTGTTTTGTGGTTATATTTAGGACATTTGGAAGATGTAATTATTTATTCTAGATTATCAGGATTTTTTAGCTTGCTTATTTTCTAAGGTCAGGTCCTTGGTTTAAAAAAATTATTTTTACCAATAATAAAAAAACACTTTCAATTATCTATACTTTATTTCCTCAGTTTTTATCTCCTAATGTGAAGATTTCTCTTAGTATGTTTTGAAAGTGTAACATATTTTCATTATATTTTTAATTAATCTATTTTAAAGGTGATCTTTTTCATATTGAAATTTATAATTTTATTTATTTCAAAAACTAATACAAAATTTCTTAAACAATATTTTCTAATATTTTTAACATAGTGTGAATAAATTTGGATATGACTATGTGAGAGATTTTGGATCAACATTTTATCAAACATCATGAGGATGAAAATATTATCATCCTCATGATGGTTCAAAGAGTTTTACTTAGAATTTCAATCCACAAGATTTCACATTTATATCTAGAAGCATTCACACTACATTAACATGGATTGTGGAAACACTATTGCTCATATAGTAACTTTTTTCACAATTTTAATTAACGTCAATTTTTAGTTTGTATAAGTAGACATAGAAAAATTACTCATTTGATAAAGAGGGGGCATACACACATCATATTAGAATTATATTTTTAATCACTTTCATCACACAAGTTGCAATCATATTTGTTATAATATTTTCATTATCAACATAAGTATTCCTATACTACATGCTTTGACTAATAGAGGGTTATTTATTTCACATTAGGAATTAAATCCCTAATGTACACCACTAAATATTTTATTTTTTTTATTGATATTTTTTATATGTATTAGTATAACACTATATTACAAATCTATTCATATAAAAATTGAAAGGAATGATCACAGTCCAAGGTCACATCATCCAAGACCAATAATTTTAATATGAGTGTAACTAGAAAAAAATCATTTTCAATCAAAAAGTTGTTAGAACATAGATATCAAGCCATTAAAATTAAACTACAAGTAAAAAGATAATATAATTAATTGGGGAAACTCAAGTAGCAGAGGGGGGAGGTGGTAGATCATATGGTTTGTCACTCCCCCACTCAACTACTTCTAGGAGGTTGGTCTGTCAAATTAGGAATTGCCTCCCAACAATCCTTACCCTTATATTTTTTAATCATCCTTAACCTCTTGCATATAAGGCAAAATAAAAAGGCAAGCCAAGGTAAATTCCATTTTGGAGGTGCAGACCACCCTTCTTCATGAAAATAAGTTGGACTTACTAGCAGAGTGGGAAAATGCCACCAAGGGAAGCAACTATGTGTCTAGTTTGAAAGTGGGTTATACTATGTTTCATGTATCTAAAATCCCTTAGGTTGGTGGTGCATTTTACTATGGTGAGAATGTTAATTTTTTATTCCACCCTTAAATTTTGTGTTCATTTCACCATCACTTAGGAATTGTTCCATTTAAAAAAACCATGGACAACATTATTACACCATATTAAATTTTATTAAAAATATAATTCTATGAACATAAACTATTATAAGTTAAAACCCAGATGATATTATTATACGATCTTAACTTTTATTAAAAACATAATTTTATGAGTCGACATTATTACAATTTAAGAACATAAAATGTGTATTTATTGATTTCAACCCACCCTCAGTCATTGCACATTAGTTTTTTCTTATTTTTCATGTTATATTTGTAAAATTATAAGGTTATACCATTATGATTATCCATAATACCAAATTCTATTTGCATTTACTCCATCTAGCAACAATCTAGCTAATAATTGTTTTTAAAGTTTATGTAATGAAATTATATGTTTTTATTTTAGTTTCATTTCTAATATGTGTTTTCACGGAATCAGTTATGCTTCCATATATGATTCCAAATGTATTTTGACTGGTGTTTCATCCAAGATATCCAAATATATTAAATCATACTTATAAAACAAGGTTTAATTCTATGATAAAAAAACGCTATTCTAATGAATTAATAACTATGATGATGCTTTTATTCTTTGATGATCCTGTGGATGGAGTTTGAGATAAGATGAAATATTTTTATGAGATGTAAATTAAGTTATAGTAGCCTTAGGTGACAATATTTTTTTTTAAATTGAATTTTTTATAACTAAAATAACTATAAACTTATGCTTAGGTTTGTAAACTAAATATGATCTTCGTATGAGTCATGTATATATGAAAAATTATTTGTATAAAATTACATTCAAAATATTTTTTAGATGAAATGTGAAATTTTGAGCACACCAAACTATTAAAGCACATATCTAATATTTTAAACTTGTCCACTCAGAAAAAACTTACCCCCTCACTCTTTAATAGCTAGTATTTGATATTGGAAATGCTAACAAGTGTTAACCAACATGTGTTTCAAGTCAATTAAAGTAGATTATGTAAAAGAGTTACTTGTATAATCATATAAATTGTAAGTAATTAGGGGTCTCTTATCTTATTTGTACATTTAAATAGACTTATTAAAATATTATAAATCTAAAATAACTAAACAAATAATTACATAAGCTACATTTTAATCAGTATTTACAAGGTCAATTCATAGATTTCTAAGTGTTGAAATCCATATTCAAGATTGCACAACATATTAGTTTTACATAGGATTGCACACACTCAAGTATGTGGGAGAGATGCATGTGATTTTATTCCTTCATTGGAATATTGGATACATAGGCAACACTCAATCACACTGGGGTGGCTAATCTTATATTAACCCATCCCTTTCTCATGTCATCTTAATTCATAGTTGTCTTACAATGCACATTTAAGGTTTGAATAAATAATAAGGTAAATAGAGACATTTGTGTACATTCATGGGCATTTGAAACTATAGGTATATATCTCATACACATGTAAATTCACAAGACCATCATAGGACAACAAATTTACACAAGATGAATACACACTCAAAAGATAGTATTGTATTTGTTGCCCTATTTAGCCAATGTAAACTTGTCTAGTTAGATGTAGTTTCTCTATTTATAGACTCGATCATTCACTAGATTATTACATTGTATTTATATGAGTGTACCTTTCCTAAATACAATAATTCATTTGAAAAAATCTAATTAAATTCATCTTTAGTGATTTCTATAAATATTAAGTTGTTAAATTTAATAAGCTACAATCAGATTTGTGTAATTAACATTTTCAATTGTCTAGACTTTATTTCTTGAATTTTTCATCCTAATGTCAATTTTTATCATAGAATTTTTTACAAAAAATATAATTTTACATTAATAGGAATTTGCCTATATAATTGATTCATACATCGTATACATTATCAATGATCCACATTATATGTTAGATGATGAAAAAAATAATATTTCTCTACTTATAACTAAAATAACTATAGAGTTATGCCTATGTTCGTAAACTAAATCTAATATTTGTAAGAGTCATGGATTTTTTTATAATTTTTTGTATCAAATTACATTCAAAATATTTTTTATATGTAATGTAAATTTTGATCATATATAACTATTAAAGCATGCATATGAGATTTTAAAATTGTCCACACATATCAAACTTTCCCCTGCATCCTTTAACAACTAGATTTTTATATTGGAAATGCCCATGAGTGTCAACCCACATGTTTTTAAAGATAGTTAAAGGAAAATACCTACAAGAGTTCCCTATATAAAAATATCAATTGTAATATTTTAGGGGTATCTTCTCTTGGATGAACATTTAAATAAACTTATTAAAATATTCCAAATCTAAAAGCCCTAAAAGGATAAATCCCTAATCTAAGTTTGAATCATTATTTTCAAGTTCAAGTCATAGGTCGACAAGTATTGAAATCCATATTCAAGTTTGCACAACATATTAAAATTGTATACAATTAAACACACCCAACTATATATGATAACCACATGTGATTTGATTCCTTTGTTAGAGTATTGGATATGTAGGAAATACTAAGTCATATTGGGGTGGCCAATTTCATCTTAACCCATCGCTTTCTCCTAGTATCCCTATTCAAAGTTGTCTTACAATTAAAAACTAAGGTTTGAATGACAATAAGGAAAATAAATGCATTTTTATGTATTCAATGGCATCCAAACCTAAGGCAATTAATTAAATATTAACTAGTGAAATACACACACACACACACACACACACACACACACACACACACACACACACACACACACACACACACACACACACACACACAACCTACTTCTTCAATAGCTAAGGTTAAGGTTATATAATCATAAAGAAAGTGTATTTTTAGTAAATATAGAGTGAAAATGTTATTTATTTCTATCTAAATAATATTTATATAACTCTACTATATTTTTTCATATTAACCTCAATATTAAATATCATCATTTAATTAGAAACTCTAAACTCCATAATGGTAACACAACACAAAAAGGAAATAAGGTTGCATTTTCTAAGTTATTTAAATATTCAATCCACTATCTTAATTTATCAAAAATAGTTGAAATCCTAAAAATTATGAGTGTATAAAGAGGTGGATTTATAGAATTCACACCAAATCAAACCAAAATATATGTATAACATTGTGTGGTGTAACACAAGTGACACCTTAATATATTGGGATTCATCAATATTTTCTATCATGTGTATTTAATATAAATAGCAAGAGTAGTGGTAATATAAATTGATAACTAGAAAAAAAAATTAAATATTAGTATATTACAACCACACAGATATCATTTTTTACTTTGACCATGTCCACAATAGTCTCAGTTCATGTGAAATTAGAAATAACATGTAAAAATCTAGGACAATGAAAGGACAGATCAAAAGTTAGATGAAATTTAATACTAGAGTATCCCTTCGAGACTATTAACATTTATCTAACTCTATCATATTTTATTATATTAACCCATATAATAAATGTCATCGTTTAATATTAAAATTTGTTTGGAAGCACTTGAATCTATAATAGTAACACAACATGATAAGGTAGTAAGGTTGAATTTTATAAGTTATTTAATACACTATCTTAGATTCTTAATAATACTTGAAGTCTTAAAATTACTAATTGTAGAAATGGGTGATTTTATACCCCACTATCAAGTAAATTCCTTCCTTCTATCATAATAACATGTTTCCTCATTCAACAACCACCCAAAAATATTTGGAAGAAAATAAATATACTAACATCTATATTGGAATAGATTCTCCAAATACCATTCCTACAACACCATATATGAAATAAAAATCAACTCTAACTAATGAAGGGACAATCAAATATCAGTATGGAATAAATAAATATTTATGGCTAGTATTTCTCATGGATTTTTTTAATTATGGTGAAGATCAAAATATTCAACAAGTTATACATGATTACCCAAAACTATTTGCATAGGCTTACAAATATATGTTTGGAATTGATGTTACAATTTCAATGAATAATATATTACTATACCCAAACACCAATCCAATCAATAAATAAAAAAGAAAAAGGAAAAAGGCATCCAAAAGTAGCACAAGTAGATAACCATAAAATTGAGAAACTCTTAGATGCATGTTTTTTTGATATGTTACCTATCTCAAGTGGGTCTCTAACATAGTACTAGATATTAAACCAAATGGAGAAACTTGGTATTATATAGACTATCATGATTTAAATAATGTGTGACCCAATTTGATTTTAAATTACCAAACATTAATATTATTTTGGATTCTACCATTTGCTCTAAAATGTTCTTATTTATAGATGTTTTTTTTGGATATAATCAAATCAACATAAACCTCAGAGATCAATAAAAAAATCATTAATCACACCATGGAGAACATTTTATTATGTAGTCATGCCCTTCAGTTTAAGGAATGTAGGGACCTCCTACCAAAGATCTAGGACACACATCTTCCATGAATATATGCACAAGACTTTCAAGGATTATTTGGATGACTTACTTCCAAAATTAAATATCAATAAGATCATGTTATAGATTTAAGTTAGATATTTGAGAGACTACATAAATCCATTATGTATTTAAATCCACAAAAGTACATATTTGGAGTTACATAAGGAAATTTATTTAGTTATATCATATCTCTAACATGGTTGAAGTAATTACCATCCCAACAAGGAAATATTTTAGAAAGAAGATGTTTTATCACTTAGTTGGTTGACAAGACAATATTTCACATAGATATTTAATAAAGATACAAAATTTGAATGGGATGTAAGGACACAAAAAAACTAAAGACCATGACCATCCATTCATATAATCCCTCATGTGTATTGAATATTGTCTTTTAGACATCTTCCAAATGAGCTAGAATGTTGTCATAACCTAACTCCATGTTGTCTATGTTGGAAATTTCATGAGACTTAAAGTTTTATGTGGCTTCTAAGGTTGTTCCCAATTATAATACACTTTTTTATTATACATAGGAGGTTGAAATAGGGCATTGTGTATAATATGGCCTTTATGCACCTTTTTGGATGAAGAGGGAAGATGATTTGATTAATCTTAGATTTTAATTAAATATTATTTATATTATAGTATGATTTCCCAAAGAATCATAAGTCAATAAAATTAATCTTATCATGAATTTAAGGTGAGATTCTATTGATGTACTTTAGCACAATATTTTGTCTAGTCAAGTTCTCACATAGGTACATGTATTACTTATGTAATGCATTTGTGTAGTCCTCCATCGAATGATATTTGCATTTGTGTAGTTTTTAGAGCTTGATGTGTTCATTATCAAAGTGAGAGAGGGAGTATTCTTCCTTTATTGCATTCACAATATTATTCAAGGATTGAATTGGAAAATAATATTATGTTCATTGTGCATTTTTCACTAAAAATATCCCATTATTGAACCACTATAATGGACATATTCATCACTATGAAATTTATATTTTTAGCTCTAATGAATAACTTGATTGAAAATTAAGCCTCAATTTGTCGAATCTAGGCATTCAATGCTATGGTATTGATCTTGACTTTGAACATGGGAATGTTGAGGTTGACTTCTTATTTAAATGGGGTATGCTACTAAAACCATTATTGATATTAACACAAGAAGGATAAGTTCAAAAATATAAAGGAAAAATGGGGGCTTACCTATGGATATGTTTTTTTTCCTAAAAATTGAAAAATCTCAATTTTTGTAGATTATTTGAGATGACTACACTCAAAATTTAAAGATGGTATTGAAACATGGATTTTATAATTTTGAGTATGGTTTCTAAATAAATTTTTTTAATGGTTAAGTATAAGAAGGAAAAACATCTAAAATTTAAAGAGGAACTCCTATTTTATAAGGAAAATAGAGTAGATAGTCGTTGGTACGACATAACCTTTTTATACTAAAGTTTACTATTTTTTGAACCCTTTTGTGTAAATTTAGATAAGATCATCTAATTTGTGACCTATATTTTATTAAAAAAATTAATGAATATATTTTTTAATTATTATTACAAGTAAATATATCCTAAAAACTAATAAAAATTAGGTAGATGGTTGTACAACCTCCATAACTACCTCAAAAATTTGATTTTTTTTAATGTGTATAGAATTTGGCGTAGTTTGTGACTATTTTTTTTTTTGTATTTGGATCAAAGGAAAAAATACTTAAAAATGTATAGGCATGTATATTTATAGTATGTAGTGGCCTAAAAGGGCTATACTTAGAAATCAACATAGATAGAAACCTTAAAATAGTCCAAAATTTTGAAAAAGTATATATTTGGAATGGGGAAAGCATGATCGTCATCGCCTTAATAATTTTATAAATTGGCTCATTGAGATTCATAGTGTATTTGGTGATGGAAGTTTAATTTTTTTGTTTTTTCTCAAAACTCTTAGATATAATTATGTGTTGACTCGAAAATCTGAGTTATTTTCAAGTCAAAAGGCTTGGTTGTTTAATTCAAAATAAACATAGCATGTATGTGCTATAATCCATAGTATGCATTATAACATGTACATGTTATGTTAACATTTCACCAAAAAAAATAATGATCTATTTATACATGTTTATTTTTATGTTTATATCTATTCATATTCATTATTTTATATTTTTATTTTAAAGAGGACTGTATCAATATACACACTAGTAAAAAAAGGACATAATTGCTATAGTGAAGCAATTTTGGTGAATTTGTACCTATGAATATAATTATTACTATATATAATATGATTTATGGTTCAATTAGGCCTATCTTCATTAAAAAATGAATGCAATAGATAAATTTTTCCATGATGGAAGAAATTAGAGCTAGTTTAGATCCTTAATCAATTAGGGGTAATGGGTCAATTGTTTGAATGAAAGAGTCAATTGTTTCAATGTGATTTAGGCCTTATTCGGATCTAATTTCATTAGAGAATAGAGAAAATAGTCATTTGGTTCAATGACAGTTAAAATTTTGACATGTATAGGATGTGGTTTGAGGCTCTATAAACTCTAGTGTCATCTTGTAATGAATGAAAGAGTTGACTGGTTCAATTATGGATGAAATCAGGGTCAATATGAGACTCTTGAACCTAATTGTGACTATCTAATGTGATTTAAGGCTAAATTGGCTTTGGTTTCATTATAGATTAAGCCAATTAGTAAAATGGTGGAATTAGTGACATGATTCTATAAAAATTGAGCCATGTTCAAATGTATATGGAATCGTATTTGATGTGATTTTGAGTGAAATCAACTCTAATGCCATCATATAATGAACCAAATAGTTGATTCATTCAATCAAGGAGGTAATTGAGGCTAAATTGAGCCAATTCAATGTAATTGTAAGAGTAGAACATGATTTGAGGCTAAATTAGCTTTGATTCTATCATGAATTGATCCAATTAGTTAATTGGTGTAATTATAAGCATGGTTTGGGCTAAATTGAGCCTTTTGGACCTAAATTATGGGTTATGGTTTAGGGTGTAGGGTTTAGGAAAATATAGTTAGCCAATGTAGGTTGGATGAAATTAAACCCCAAAAACCTAATTTTGATTATATGAGATGTGATTTGGAGATAAATTGACCCTAATATCATAACAAAATAAATAAAATAGTCCATCAATTAAATCATAAGGGAAATAAGAACTAATTTGAACCTAGGTTAAATAAAAATACAAGAAGAGGACATGATTTGGGGATAAATTAATTATTAATTAATCCAATGAGTTGATTTTTGTAATTAAAAATATGATTTGGGCCAAATTGAGCCTTGTAAACCAAAATTATGGTTCAATATATTCTATAAGATGAAACATGTGGCTTAATCAAATCTTTAATTATATTAAAAATGTAAATACAAAGGTAATTAGGGTCATACAAACTCATTTAACCTAAATGTAAGTATAGGATGTGATTTGGGGATAGAAATTATCTCATATTTCCTCATGCATATTGAGCTAATTAGTAAATTATTACAATCAGTGATGCATTTTGGATGAAATTTGACCTCATGAACTTTATTTTGAAAATATAGGGTTTAATTTGGGGGTCAATAAATTGCACTATCATTAAACCCTAAACCAAATATAGTCCACATTTTCTATCATGAAGGAAATTAGGGCCAATTTGAGCCCCTTAAACCTATCCATAAAATAAAGACAGGAGTTGAGGTTAAATTAGCTCTGATTATGTCAACGGTTGATCTAATTAGTCAATTAGTGTAATTAAAGACATGATTTGGGCTATATTGAGTCCCATAAACCTAAATTATGGCTCAATCCATTATATTCGATGAAACATATGGATTAGTTGACCCTTTAATTATATCACCAATTAAAATTGGAAAGTAATTGAGGTTAATAAGAACATGTTAAAATTAAATACAAGTATAAGATGTGATTTAGAGCTAGAAATTAGCTCATATTTCCTTGTACATATTGATCCAATTAGTCAATTGTAACTATAAATGATGAATTTTGGATGAAATTCAACATTGTGAACCTTGTTTTGACTATATAGGATGTAATTTAGGGTTTAATCAACCCCATTGTCATAACACCTTAAACCAAATAGACTCCACTTATTCAATCATGGAGGAAATTGGGGCCAATTTTAAGACCCTTAAACCTAACTACAAAACCAATACATGAATTGGGGCTAAATTATCTCTGATTATGTCAATATTTGATTAAATTAGTTAATTGGTGTAATTAGAGACATGATTTGAGCCACATAAACCTAAATTATGGCTCCATTCTATTAGATGCAACATATGGCTTAATCAACCCTTTAATTATATCACAAATATAAATACAAATGTAATTGGAGTCAATATGAACCCATTGAACCTAAATGTGAGTATAGGATGTGATTTGGTGTTAAATTAGCTCATATTTCCTCATACATATTGAGCCAATTAGTTAATTGTCATAATTAGTGATGCACTTTGGATGAAATTAAACCATGTAAACCTTGTTTTGATTATATAGGATGTAAATCTGAGGTCAATTGATCTTATTATCATAACATCCTAAACTAAATATAGTCCACCTATTCAATAATGAAAGAAATTGGGGCCAATTTAATCTCTTTCAACCTAACTACAAAAAAAAGATGTGAGTTAGGGATAAATTAGCTCTGATTGTGTCAAGAGTTTATTCAATTAGTTAATTGGTGTAATTAGAGACATTATTTGGGCCATATTAAACCTTATGATTTAATAGTTTGTAGAATATTAGAGTATTATTCCTAATTTAGTAAAGGGTATAGAGTGATAAGATCAATAAATATGTCATAATTAAGCTACTAATTTATATAATTTGACTATAATGTGAATCTTCCTAAAAATAGCAATAAGGGAGATAAAATAAGACTTAGCTAAAAATTGACTGAGATGGCTAAGACAGAGTATGAAATTCATTATGCAAGATTGGGACACTATCAGAAATTAGGTTTTAGATTTCTTTTTATGATTGGACAAGAGTGCCAAAATAAAACACCCTAAGGTGTTGCTCTATATTATTCTTCTATTGATATTATTGAAGAGACTTGATCTTTTTAGGTTTTTTTCATTGTATCCATTTGAGCCTACCTATGAAATTTTGACTATTAGATGTATACAAAATTCCTTGTATAGTTGATTTTTTTTCAAACCCTAGACTTCATTGTAATTTGATAAACTTTGAGAAAGAAAGGGGGGTTAGTGTGTGTAAGATGCACTGAACATGTATCCACACCCATTGTGTGGGCACACTACCTACATACCATTACTTCAAAGAGGGATCAAGTCATATGTAGTTCTCCCACTTGATGTGCTTTGTGAAATTATGTGTATGAAGATGAAAAATTCTAAACTTAGTTATTTTGAGGTGGCTAGAGATTGGTGCAAGGATTTGAATAAGCTTATAGTAGTATTAGTTGGTTGAATGTAAAGAGTAAGGAAGATTTCCTTAGTGTTTTTGCTTGTATTCTTGCTTGTTTTGTGATAAGTGCCAACCCTTTCCAAATGAAGTTTGAATTTACTTTTATAGGGATCTGTTGGTCATGGGTTGAATGTGCTCACATTAGGATAACAAGAAGAGGGATAAAAACTAGAAAGAACTAACTATTGGAGGTAAAATTCACTTAGATAAGAGTACTAAAAGTAGATACTAGAAGGCCCAATGCTATAGTCAATGTTGGGAACTATAGTCCTAAGGGTACGAGACCTGGGGGAATGGATTTTTCATGGAAAGAGCAATCTAGCTTAGCTAAGATTAGGTCTGGAATGCTATAGATGACTAGGAATAAGTGAAAAAAGCCTATGAAGGTCATGAGAGAAAGCAAGAGGGACATATGGGTTAGGTATCACAAGCCACACTCAAGTTACCATATTTTGCATTTTATGTGACTACATTTTCCCCCTCTTTATTCTAGTGAAGTAGTAAAGTGAAATACTAGGATAAAGGAAAAATAGAAAGCATACCTAAACTTACCTGCAAGGGTGAATCACATGAAGTTGTGTGATGTTGGGTGTGCATAAAGATAACACACTATGAAGTATGAATCTATAAAATAAAATAAAGAGTAGATCAGTTCTTACTATATATGTTATATCTAAAATAAGTACATATAAAGTTGGGTAAGAGAGAGAGGAAGAGACATGAATGAATACACTTCATTGGGTATGTAGACCAATACAAAAATTGTTGTGATGATGGATGATAATGAGTAATGATGGCTATGTTTTGTACCAAGAGTAATATCATGAATGGAGTTGAGTGCTTAATTCCCTGAGAGTGGCTCAAAAATGCAAAGGTTGGCCCTTTGGCTCCATCATCACCCACAAAGTGAAGCTAGGTGATCATGCATGTGTTAATAGATGTTTGGACCATGTATCCAATCCCTCTAAGTAGGTGGCTCAAGAATACAAAGGCTAGTTGATGCTTTGGCTCCAATGTTGCCCCATGAAGTGAAGCTATAAACTGATATAGGTATGAAATGTGTGTTGTATAAGATGGATCCTAAAGCCCATGAATGCTCTATAATTTGATAATGTTAACATGGATAACCAAATGTATGCTAGAAACTAGGCCACTCTTCGACACTCTAAAAATTGGATATTAGGCTTGTATGAAAGCCACTCCAAAACTAGGCACTAGGCTTATATGAAATCTATTACAAAATGTGAAGGTTAGGATTGTATAAAATCCACTTTGAAATGATGCCAACCATTTATATATGGAATAAGGCATATAATTACTAAGAATGCATGGGTAATGTACTGAACTCAAAAAGAAAATAAGATAAATGTGCCATGTACATTGTCCCCAATCACTGGTGTCTAAAACATGGGTTTTGATCTAGAAGTTATACCAACTACCCTATCTAAAAATTGAAGTGAGAGACATTATGCCATGAAGGATGTCCCCTATATCTAGATTATTTGAGAAAAATGTAATTAAACTACTAGATCTAAACTGGTCTAAATGTGTAAAACCATAGCTCAACCTACTTTTTTGCTTGTATCTAAAAAATCTATTTTTTGTTGTTTGGATAGGAGTGCCAAAAATGGAAACTAGAGGGCCCAGTGTTATAGTCCAATCTTTTCACTAGTTTCCTAGTCTAAATCTGATGACTATTCTAAAATATTCATTATCTTCCTGGTTTGTTTTGCCTAGTTTAAATTTTGGTTATTGTTCTAGGTTTTCTAAAAACTACTTTTTCAACCATTGGGAGATCTGATATTTGTGACAAAACCCTTTTTTGTTGCCCCCTCTCTCAAGGTAGGAATAAAGGTCCTATAATGACTAACCTAAGAATAAAGAGCCTTGAAAGTGTGTTATTCTGAAAAGATACATGATATAGCAATGATAATCAACAAGATATCTCAAGATATAGCATGGTTTGTAATGAGAGATTGTTAGATCAATAGGGGTATGCCTAGATAGATATAACAATACAATAGCATGTGTAATGTACTGAACATAAACTAGAAGTCTAGTTAGTTTTTAGCTATCAAAGAGGGCTGGATCATGATGTCTATCATGGCATCTAAAAAAGCAAGATAATGCATTATGTAGATCATGGAATTGTAATCAATCAATAATCAATAAATCAACAAGCATAAAAGGAAAAAAGCAAGAAACATACAAGAGTGGCCAAAGGGCCAAGAAAATGAGGGACTTGTGTAAATGTCACTCAATTTCAAAAGCAAGAATACAAGGCATGTTCAAATGCCACATACATAAATAATTTAAATAAACAAGGTTGGTAGGAGGGCAATAATTAATTATAACCAGTTTTTGGTCCTACAAGCCAAAATTGTGCACCCCCTCCTTTTTCTTTGAAAAAGTCATCCAATCCATGTTTTGGTTGGATCATCCCTCTACTACCTTGTGAAAAAATGTTCTTTGCTAGACCTTTCTCATAAAAAATTTAGGTTTTTACCTCATTCTACTTTGCCAAGTGCAAATCAGGTTTGTGCAGGTGTATTACTTGTCTACTTTTATAAGTAAAAGTGATTAAAGAACATGAAATGGTCTAAAGCAGTTTGCAAAAGGCAATAGATTTCCTTCAGAGGGAATTTTGATGACTTGAAGGACATTTAAAAAAAAAATTAAGGGTAAGTGTCTTTTTGGAGGGCACTTAGGAAAAGAAAGAGGACTTCTTCACTTTTTTGAAGGATGTTTGCAAAAGTTTTGAAGGATATGTGCCCTTAAGGAGGGAACCTTGGTCGATGGCAAGACCAAATCAAAAGTTCCAAAGGGGAATTTCGAGGCACAAAGTGCCCTTTTGGAGGGCACCTTGAGAAAGTGAAGAACAAAGGCAGAAACCCTAAGGGGTACATGCCCTTCAGGAAAAGAAGAAATCAAAAGAAAGAATTCCTTAGGATAAAATGCCTGAAGGAATTCTTTTAGACATTTTTTCTTAAGGAAAGCATGACAAAAGCTTGAGACAAAGAAGGCTTGATGAGTCAAAGAGAAAGAAAATAAAAGGCCAAGGCAAAGGAGAAGTTGAAGGAAAGAGACAAAACATGAGAAAAGACAAAGCAAAAAAGACAAAATAAGGAATAGTTCTAGCTACTGACAAAGACAAAGGATAGAATCAATGACCACTCAGACCAAGATAGGTGGCATAGATGACTCAGTAAGGAGAGTTAATAAATTTAGTGAAATATATCTACTAATAACCAATAAAATAGATTGGTTTTTGAACTATAGAGGAGAGCAACCGATGTTTTCATGCTTCACCATTAATGTATATCCAGTTTCACCCATCATTGAAGAGAAAATGATCCAACCATAATGACTTGGGGATTTCTTTATCAATTTTTAGGAGTATCCCATGCTTTTATAGGCCCAAAATAGCAAGGTCGATGACTTAGACATCTATAACGTGGCTCTCCCATACATAATTGGAAGAATACGATAGCAACATGGTCTTGTGGTCTCTATAGAAGTGTTTAACTCATCATGGGTTTCCATTCCTTGATTTATTAACTATCTTATTTCTAGTTCTCTATATATTTGTAACTTCTCATTTTAGAAGATATATCTCAGCTTGTATGGTGAAGCCCTGAAGGAATTTAACTTGAATTAGAAGAAGCATTTTTACCTCCATTTGAGTTTGCACTTTTGAATATGTCTATGGTTTTATCTTGTGTTAAGTCAGTTTATTTTCATGCTTTCATAAGTTTATTCCAACATATCTAGCGTATTTTGAGTTCTTCTCTTATAAGTTAACAAGAAGTGTCTATCTTAGAGTATAGGTGCATGTGAACAAGTTATCCATAGTGTGTCTTAAAACACCTTTAGTAGTTCTTCCTCCCTGTATCTCCATATGATCCCCTATTAAAACACTAATGCATGAAAGGTTCTCATTTGAATAAAGTGTATGCTTATTTGTCTCTAGTGTAAAGTGTATGTTGAAGCTAAGTACACTAACCATTTTGGTGCATCACCACTTTAGTTTAGGTTCTAATTTTAGTATTTCTCTCCCTCTTCATCCCCCCATTGTTAGCAGTAGGAAATATAGGGCCATAAGGTGCATTAAGGGGAGCTAGCTCCTAATCTATAGATTCATCCCTCACATTTTCAACCCATAGTAAGAGGAATGTCTCCATTAAGCTGCATGGAGGAAGAGATTTGAGCCTCACTTTAGAGGGTGCAATCCACTACATCAATAATTTTTGGCATGCCTAGTGGGTGGGATAAATTTCTATGTCCTACAAGTTTTAGGACTAGTGCTGGTCTTGATATTGTTAAAAAATCCAAAATAAGGATCTATATTTATCACCAGGTGACTCCATTTAGGAACCAATTATTTGTTTAATGACTAACCTAGCATCCCATGCCAAAGGTCACTACAATATCTTCTTCTAGGGTGTCCCTTTGGAATTTGTTGAGTTACCTTTAAACTCAACAAACAGGTTGAGGTTTGTAAATACCCACTCTTACATATCAAGACATTTTCTTAAACAAACCATAAAATATACCTACTCAAGGAAACAGCTATTGAATCCTTTCAAAACCATGGCAACCCTTAGGGATTTCCATTTTGTGGCCTTAAATTTTCAAATCCCTTGAAGCTTCAGTAGTATGACCCAATTCTAGGGACAACTCTCAAAAGTGTTCCTCCCTTTAGTGGAGAGGGCCCAATCACTATTGTCAAGCATATTAGAAACATAGAAAACCTTTGTAACATCCACAATATCACTGAAGAAAATGTATCAATTAGAATTTTAGCCTTGTCCTTCAAAGGGAAAGTTCTAGACTGGTATGGGACTTTGCCTATAAACTCAATTGGCTAATGTAATGAGTTAGGGACCCTCTTGACCAATAGGTTTGGGGAAAAAATTAACCATCTATCTATAGCTGAGTAGTTAACCACCATGAAGAGATCCCCACATGAGTTTATGTAATATTTTAACACTAGGTTCCAAAAGACTTGGTACAAAATCCTAATTTTAGTGACGCCAACCCCAAGCTATGCTTTCCTTTACTACTTGAAGGCCCTAAATAGTGACATTGATATCATGATACAGTCCATGGGTGGAAACACTCTACTTTATACTTATGAGATAGCCATAACTACTAAAAATTACTTTCTTCAATCAAGAAAGATAGCTCCTAAACTCATATGCCACTCTTTCCTAATTTATAACCCTCGGTCTAGCTTGTTTTTCCCACACTAGCTCCTCTACCTAATCAAAAGAAGTTAATTGTTACACTTGTAAATGACATCCATGAAGCTAAGAGCCTAATGCAGAGTGTTACCAATGAGTTATTTGCCCTCAAAAGATAACAAGCTTAGAGTTATAGGCCAAATCAAGGCTACTAGTAGTTTGGGCAAGCAAATAGGCCTCCCTTCTAGAATTATAATCAAGGGAAAGGTCAGATTACACATGTCAAACCTTATGAAATCTATAATCCAAATTCCCCTTCGTCTTTTAAGGCTCTTGGCCCCACTCAAAATAATTTGGTGCAAGATCAGCCCAACTATCCACCCTTAGATCATGGCTAAGAGCATGTTGCTTATGCGAGTGAGCTACCAAATCAAATCATGACTACACAAGGTGATAGGGATTTTATAAGGATCTTTTGGTCATGGGTTGAATGTGTTCACATTAGTTTAACAAGAAAAGGGATAATAACCAAAAGGAACTGACCTTTGGAGGTAATAATACACTTGGATATGAACATCAAAATTAGACACTAAAGGGCTCAGTGCTATATTCCAAATTGGGTGATATAATCTTGATGGTACCTACCCTTGGGGATGGATTTGTGATGGAAAGAGCATACTAGATCAATTGAGATCAGGTTTGGAAGGCTATAGATGATTAGGAATTAGTGAAAATAAGCTTATGAGGGTCATGAGAAAAATTAGGAGGGACCTATGGGTTGGGTATCACAAGCCACATTCAAGTGACCAATTTTTGAATTTTATATGGCTACACCCTGTAAACATAAATTATGGATTTGGATTTAGGGATTAGGGTTTAGGGTTACAATTATTTGATGAAATTAAACCCCATGAACGTAAACTTGACTAGATATAGGATTTAATTTAGGATTTGGTAGATGTTGATATCATAACAAAATAATGTAAATAGTCTACCAACTCAATTGTGAAGGAAAGTGAGGCCAATTTGATCATATTCAACCTAACTAGACAAGAGCAAAACATGATTTGGGGATAAATTAGTCATTAATTGTTCAAATTAATTTTAATTGGTGTAATTATAGACATGATCTGGGATAAATTGAGCTTGTGAACCTAAAGTATGATTCAATATTTTCTATAGTATACAACATATGGTTGAATCGACCATATAATTGTATCATGTAAATGAAAGTATGGAGGTACTTGTATAGGATTACATCAAATAATAATATTTCATAGTTTGTATTGAATAATATAATCATATAACATAGAATTCATCATGTAATATAATCATATATCAAAACAATATGATATATAACTATATATACATAATAAATATAATACATATGCACTACAATGCGTAAATGTTATTGTTACAATAGACAAAAACTCTTTGTCCAACATTTATTTTTAAGGTGTTTAGATATTTATAACCCCACTTAAATTCTTTTCACATTTTATGATTTGAAGGTGAATAAAATTATTCTTTGGGAACCCACCATCAAAATGAATTAAATTTTTATTTAGCTAATCATAGGTGATGGTTATAATTTGAGGAAAAGGAAGCAATTAAAGAAAAAAATTCTAGATAAATCACAAGAGTTGAATGAAAAATATAAAGTTTTATTTCCAACATTTGACTCAAAAAAAGGTATAAACACTATCCCTAATGAGCCAAATTTCATAAATAATGATGAACTAAATAATGATGATGAATGTTTAACTAACAATCCAAATTATGTTAGAAGTCCACATTCAAAGTATAATTTTTTTTGATCTTTTTGATGATGAATATATGCATGATGATTTATCCACTAAAAATCAAGAAATTTTTATAGAAACACATAATGATGAAAGTAACAATGAATAAAATGACAAGAAAACTCTAATCAATGAAAGTAACAATGAAAAAACTAGTAGTTAACATAACAATTTTGAAACACCCAATCAATAAATTTCACCATTAAAAACACCCCCAATGATTGTGCATATAAAATTCAAGTACTTAATTGAATTTGATGAAAATATTTTGAAACCAATACATAACAAAATGTTTGACCATCATTAAAGAAGACTAGATGAAAAAATTATCATAGTTTCTCTTATAAATTAGATTTTGATAATCGAAAATGTCAACTATTTGTTTTATTGATGAAATTTATTATGATGAGACCTGAAATGTACACTCTAGGACTAATAAAATCTAACATGGATGATGAAAACCACAATTTTTTTGAAAATATACATGATGCATATCATAATTTAAGCCTGAAATTATGCAACAAATATTGTAATGTTGTTCAGCGTATAATTACAACTTGTGTAGTGAGTGGTCAAACAATGAAAACATGATTGATTTCAAAAACTAGAAAAGCATTGGACATAAATAGAAAAGCATTAATGAAAGTGATTGGAAGGTACCAAAGACTTAATGATTCCAATACTATTAAGCTCTAGAAATTATTTGGTAGACTTCCACAAAAGGACAAGGCTATATTCAATGCTCTCAAAGATTGACTTGCACTATTTTGGAAAGATAATACAAGTGTTTCAACCAACTTAGTGAAAATTCGATTTGGTTCTCATAACCATGAATTGCATCTGAAACATTTCTTAGATATGCCCTGAATACAATTGTATAAGTTTTTGAAAAAATATCCATAACTTTCTATTAGTCAAAGATATTTTGAGATGGCCAAACCATTTTATATAAAAATAAATCACACATGCACCACTTATTGTTGTAGCAAACATGTTGAAGTTTTAATGTACTATGATGTTTTTCACCATATACATTTTACTTTTCATATTGATAACATTTTTTAGGAATGTGGCATATAAATTCTCCTATAATCAACTACATAATTTATTATTGATAAAAGATTATGGTTACATACTAGAGGTGCTATATTACTATATTATCCCTACAATATCCATGGATGTTGCTAATCTAAAGTGAAATAAAAATGAAATAAAGTCACTACCAAATACCACTACCATATATACCATATATTAAATGGGATTTGAAGCATATTTGGAAGGTTCTCTCCTCATATTCCATGTCTGACGACACTGTCTTAAAAGGAAGTGTCATCTAATATTTCATATCATTAATACACTAGGACACATAAGTCAATTTTATATTTCTTCAACTAAGATTATTATAGCCATATATATTGTTCAATTTAATGATTTTAAAAAACATTTCATAATAAGACTAAAAATCTTCATTTTTCATCAATTAAAAAACTTACACTTAGAATTAGGTTCTTATATTACAAATTTGACACTAACAAAATACCATAAAGAATCAAGAATAAAAATAATAGATAATTATAATGAATTAAATATACCATAACGATAGTCAATATCACACTCATTCCAATGCAAAAACTCCCATAGTGTCTTTAGAGGCTAGTTAGAATAACGAGTATTGACTCTTTGTCATGACAACTTATAATTCACTGCATAAAATAACTTCAAATGATAGAAATAAATAGTCTAGGAGGTGATCATTTTGTTGCATATGTTCATGATCTAGTGAAAATTTTATAAACATCGATGATACATTGAATATAAACAAGGAAACTCCATTATTTTTTAATTTCATGACATCAACTTCTTTAATGGACAATCTACTCAACTCTAAATAAACATTATAAAAGGAGATGGGTCATTTCAGTGATGAAATTCATGAAAAAATACATATTTGGATTATTGTAAATTTTGTGTATGATTGTAAGAAGTGGTGGAAGGAACCAAATTTATTGTAGAGATAAGGGGAAGATGACTGTTTAAAATAGATTATTTTGTAAATTACAACTATTATACCCAACATCCCCCTTTTCTTCTTCAAGAAATATGGACGCATTTTTTTAGATTTTGGCCTAGTTTGTTGAGCCTTTCTTCCATATGTTTCTACAAATTTTTGAATGGGTTCATCCTTAATATTTGTACCTAAAAGAATCAAGAATGGTATTATGTATTTTATGGAGTAAGTCTTAATTCCTTTTGAGTGTTTTCTGAACTATGTAGGTTTTCTGGGACTTAACTTATTTGTGGCTTTTTATGTACTTTGTCTATAGAAGACTTATTCAACATTTTTTCATCATGATTTTTTTTTATCTTGGAATTTTTTCAGTCATTTTGTTCTTATAAATTATCTGATGGATCATAATCTTTATATACACTTTAGAGATTTTGCTCTTCAGACTTTTGGGTCTTCTAGATTTTTGTTTAGAGTTTTTGCATCAGACATTTTATCTGAATAATTATTCTAAAATGACTTATCTTTTCATTGGGACTTTTTGGTCTTCAGATATCTTGTTTGAAACATTTGTTTCAAATAGAGTTGGTCTTCAAGATTTTTGTATCGAACATTTTATCTGATGGATTTTGGTATTCAAGATTTTTGTTTAGCCTTTGTGTTTGAAATATTTGTTTGTATCTTTTATAAAGCTTGGTCCCAACACAAAACTTGATTCTTGACTTTGAAATGCTGAAAGCTTTCTATAATTAGAAAATAAGGTAAAATACTTCCTAATACTTGCTAATGCTACCTGCCAACTAAAAAGAACAAAAGATTTAAATTTTACAAAAAATATAAAATATGTGAATGTTGGGAATTTATAATGCACAAACTAGAATTCAATTCTATAAATTATATATATGATGTTCAGCCATTAAAGTCTTCATTTTTCATGAAAAATCAAACTTGATTACTATCCAATGTAAGAAAATATCCATCTACTTGTGAGATTACTATAAGAAAACTATTGAGTAGAGAAAAGTAGAATTGTTCACAAAACATGTAGACAAAATTTGAGCACAACACATAATATCCATGGCATCTTCATCCATGGCAGTCATGGGAGCACTACCACCATCACCATTTTCTATTAAGGATTCCATAGAATTCTTGGATATAGTTTATGAGGCCACCATTTTCAATAATAGATATTCCAACTACTTTGAATTATGGGATCTTATTAATTTTATTGGGATATCTTCACTAGATGAAAATTTGTCTCCCTACAAGTAACTATTTAGCATAGACTTGATATTACTTGAGAGATAAGCACTACATTTTACTATGGATAAGCCCAAGGTGATGTCCTGCATCAACCTCCTCCAAGACCTATTATTTTTAGGAAAAGTTACACAAGATGTTTTTATGCACATTTGGATAACTAAATAGTTTTAACATGCATCTCTAGAGAAGTTTTTTAGAGCTATTTGTCATTACTAGCATCATATTCTTATTTTTTCAAATATAAGCTAGTTTTGTGGAATCAAGATAATTCAATGGAAAAGGTGTTGACTTTATGGCTTATCCCTAAAGAAACCATGACATATAAAGGTAACAATCCCACCCCAATCAATAAACCTAGGATGGGTGTGTATATTAGGATGGCACTTATCAATAGGCTATATAGCTTACCCAACATTCATTTCATCAATTTGGATTGGGTACCATTTTTGTATATGATTCTAACCAATGATTCCTCATTTATTTTGTGTGAAAGTATAATCTACCAGCTAAGATAATAGATCATTCATAAGGACAAGCGGCCCACTTCGATGGGCCACTTCTATATGATGTCTTATCTTTTTGATGTTATCATGGGAACAATATATAAAATAATTAGAAAAATATGAAGCCTGACCACCATATATATAAATAATTACATTTTCAAGAATTTCTAGTTTCTACATATTTATGCATATACTAAGAACATATTTCAAATCACTAAAGGAGTTTATCCATAGGTTTGAAAAGTAATCCATGGGTCTCTAATGCCCAAAGGTAGAACAAGAATTAAAAAAACACTATCTATAAAAGGTGATTATTTTTTATATCCTAATTACATTGATATCATGATTGTTAGACACAAGGTTAATCCCCTAAGACTTCAAAAGTATGTACATGATAAACTGGTAGACAAAGAAATTTCTTTCCAACTATAGTGGAGCAATGAGGAGGAAGTAAAAAAAATATGAAGAGCACATTTTATTGGCACCATATGGTCACTAGTTGGATGGTCTACACAATGAGGAAGAACTTTGGAGAAGTGGTAAAAAAAACAAGAGTTATCTCTTTCCCATAGTACTACATAGGGACTGGGATCTGTATGGCACAATATAAAAACACATAAATGGCCTTGTCATCCCCTAATAGCATTTCTATTATGATTATGACTATTATTTATGAATACACAAATTGATGATGAGGTCTTGGAAAGGGAAAGAGCTACTTGTTTGAAGGAGGATCATTTAAGGGTGATTCAATAATAACCAACAATCATAGCAAAGGAATTAAATAATAGAATGCCACTCTTTGTAATATGGACACCCACATATTTTTGGAAGGACTAACCCATAAATCAATCAAAATAATAAGGATATCCTTCACAAAAACTTCCTTTCAAGTTAAGAGTTATTAGTAAGGAATAAGGGGTGAGAGAACCTAATCTTAGGGGAGCTCTAGGAGACCCTATTAATCTAGATTCCTCTGATGAGGAAGAGAAAGGATAAGAGATCCCAACCATTAGTGTAATTCAATTGATTATAGTTATCCCTTAAATACAAGAATATACATCTTCAGTGGTTTCTATATAGGATGTTTCTACATTAGATCAACAAAGCTACTCCTTAAAGCCCAAAACAAGTATTTTCTAAAAAAGGAATCCTACTACTTCCATTACAAGGATTCTTACAATTGAATAATCACAAAGCTTTCATGTAACAACTCCTCAAGAAGTGGAGGAAGAAGAAGAAGATGTTGATGAAAATGTATAATTAGAGAGAGACAAGGAACTTAGCCTAGAGTCTGACAAAGGGAAAGCACCAACTTTGGAAGACCCAACTGGTAAAAAGGTTTTGCCTTTAGAGACCATTTCCTTACTCTCTTCTTCTATTCCTATTATTGGATTTGTGCCAATTTTATCTATGTTGAAAACTCCTAAGGTGGAAGTTATTACTTCCACTCTTGATGATCCATTAAAATCATCCTCTTTCTTGTTTTTTCCTCTAATGATCCCAAAAATTGAGAATGACTCTTCCACTATTACTCCATCTTACACCCTTATGCCATCATCTTCCATTATCGCCACTTCTAGTATTCCTTCTACCACTACCAAATTTAGATCATTAAAGAGGAAAAGGGCATCCAAGAAGATTTAGACAACCATGTCCACTCCCCAACTCCATGTCTCATCCACCCATGTTACTCTCCCCATGCCATCTACCACATCATCCTAGGAAATCATTATCACTAGCTCATGCAAGGGCAAAAAGGCAAAGACACAAGTTATCACAATCCATCCACTCTACCAATATGGAGGTTTGGATTATTCTAAGATCAATTTACCTTCCTTTCCTAACACAATTATCAAGGTAGTAAAGAAGAAACAACTATCTAAGGATGTTGAAGAAGAGGTTGTGGTCAAAAACACAAAGGAGATAGACCCCAACCAGTTGATAGTTCCACTGTGGATCATTGACTTAAGAGCCAAAACTTCTCAAAATCCCAATTTTAAATAATATAGCTCCCATATATTAAAAATTTGTTTTAAAATCCATTTAGGCGTATTCATAGAGTTATAAAGAGGAAGCTTGAAGATGATGTTGGTAGAGAAATATTTTTTGAAGAGAGGCAAGAAGTATTTTCTTTGACCAAAAGACATAATAGACAATTGGGAAAATCCCCCTATAATTAAGACTTAAAATCTCTCACTAAAGCATATAAGGATTCCATGGTGGTAATTCACAAAGGCACAAAGCTAGCTAGATAAAAACTAGAGGTAGAGTTGGAGTAAATAAAATAATAACAAAAGATAGTGTATATTCCATCTGGTATTAAAGCTGAGGTCCAAAAGGAAACATCAAAATGCTATAATTATTTAGTGGAATCTATGTTTTTGTAGACTAAATTATTCCCCCATGTTACTAATACTTCCAAATTAACTAATTCTTTGAAATATGATGAGAATAAATTTGAGATGTTAAATGTTTACACAAACTATAAGGCTTATAGCCATTTGGATCTCATGACACCATTAGAGGCATTCAATGCACTCATCCTAGTGGTCATCAAGACATAAGAATCTAGGAAGTGGTTAAAATTTATTGGGGCTTTGATCCCTATAATCATATAAAATGTGAAACTGGATAACTTAGGCATGGCTAATAGCACCCAACCTATAGGTCCTCTTTCTTGCTCACTCAACCTTTCTTGGCTAAAATTTCACTAATTATTAGGCACCTGTAGCTTCCTAAACATAGATTTTTAGGACCCAATCAACCCTCCCAGAACTAGATCCATCCCCCTAGGGCTCATCCTCCTAGGATAATATCACCCAATTTGGACAGGAACACCAAAATTTAGGGGTGTCTTATTTTTGGCAATATTGTCCAAGTTTATCTTTACCTCTAATGGTTAGGTTTTCTCAATTCCTTCTCTTTTCCCCTATCAACCTAATACAAGTTCATCTAACTCAGGATCATCAATTTCCATATAAAATCCCATTTAATGTCTATGTAGAAGGGTTGGCACTCATTCACAAGAAAAGAGAAAGAATACAACCAAATACACTCAATAACTCTTCCCTATTCTTTACATATATCCTTCTAAGACCAATTTAAGCCTATTCAAGCACTTGTACTAGCTCTTAGTCATCCAAAGTACATTCTAATTTTACATCTAGTTGCATACATCACACAATTTCACTAAGCACTTCAAATGGGAGAACTACATTAGCTTGATCCCTCTTCAGAGTATTGGTATGTTGGCAACGTGCCCACACATGAGGTGTGAAGTGCATCCAGCGTATCCTTTACACACTAAACCCTTCTCTCTTTCCCAAGTTTACTATTCAAGTTCAAGTATTAGGAGAACCTAAGGAAATTAAAGATAAAATAAGACACACAATGAGATAAACACAAAATTAGGATTCAATATTTCACTACTAGGGTTTTACAAATTAGTCAAACAAAACCTAGAAAATCTAGGCCACCATGACAATAACACCAAAACTGGACACTAGCATAAGAAGTCAATAATAACTTTGAAAAATGGACTATAACACCAAGTATTAGGGTATCATAATTATGGTGATCCTATCCAATCTAGAAATAGAGTTTTGGGTTTTTTTGTAATAGTCTACCATCCCTACATAATAATTTCTAGATCCTAAATCATTAGTTTCAACCTAGAATAAACTAAGTTTGATTTCTCTACACTTCTTTCTATTTAAAAAAAATATAAAATACATATCTATTTACACAAATTACTAGGCTAATTAAGATTCATTAATTATTTATTTACATTTACTCAAACCCTTTATTTGCTTAGAAATTAAACCCCTAATTCCCAAAAAGAATAAATTTTTTGATGAACCCGAATTATTTTGAATTTCTACATAGAAACGCTAGAAACTCTAGGGCCATTATTTTTTATTTTTTTCAATATTTTCCTAAATATGTAGTTACAACTCAAAGCTTTAGTAGACATTTTCCTCAACTAGGATACAACTCAAAGCTTTATGAGCAATATAATGTTAAAAATCAAAGATTTATATGTAGTTAGACATAAACTCTTGCTCTTTATCTTTTACTCTAAATTTGTTATATGGAACCATTTCCAAACTCATTATGCTCAATAAATGAAAAATGTTATGTTGCATATCAAAAATTTCTATATATTCATGTAAAATGTAACATTGTCTTACTATTACTTGCTATCTTGCATGTCTCATACTCTTTATAAGTATATCTTTGCACACACAATCACCCAAATTACATGGATTTCACTTCACATTCATTTTTTTGACTCAATGCATATAACTCATTGGTTATTTTTGAGTATCTTCCTATCATTATAAGATGACATCAAACACTAGTGATTATATCCATCCCTCCCTCCTTGAAACTTGGTACATATAGCTCTTATCCCATACCTACTACTATATTTATGCCTATAGTAGATCATGTGGTCCATGTTATCATCCAAGTTTATGTAGATAGGTATGTTGATATTACCCAGGGCCATATATTTACTACTCAGGTTAATTTTCTGACACAGTTTTTGTTCTTGAACTCCTCTAATGATTAGATGTTTACAACGATGTATTTTATGTAGCACTTTATAATACTAGAATCCTTGTCTCTATTGAACCATCTTATTTATCAATCAACCCCTATAACAACCCAACATTCTTCAATTCCACCAATAATACCTACTACATCCCTATCTCTTGATGTATTAGCCCTTGTGCAAGAGATCTGATCTCTTCAATCCAAGGTGCAACATCTTAAACAAGTTACCACTAGACCTACATAGGCATTGGATTTTTTTACACTTCTACATACACCATTGACACTTCACATTGCTTCTACACCCTTACCATAAGGGTTTGTTCAACCCAAGCTTAATCTTTATGATGGTAAGGGTGATCTAGAGACACATTTGAGATCCTTTCATGTAGCATATTTGGATTATGTAACCCAATGACTAGATACTTGCCAAACTCTTTCCATGAAGCCTAAAGGATTATGGTCTATAATGGTTTTATAGTCTACTAAATCAGTTGGTCACAATATTCAATCCTTTAGTAGACATTTTCCTAACACATTTTAGTATCAACATTGGTGATAAAGTCTCATATGCACAAATTTCACAACAAAAACAAAGGCCAATTGAGCCTCTCATAGATTATATTCTTAGATACAAGACTATTCTAGCTAAGTTAACCATCCCCATGGCTAATCAAGAGCTATAGGATATTTTCAAATAGAGCCTTCTTCTAGCACTACATGAATCCATTATATTCAAAAGATTTTCTTACTTCAATAAATTGTGTCATACACTTAAGGGAAGAGAATTCAAGTTAATCTCAATGGGAAAACTCAAGTATTCAAGTACTCCAGACACAACAAAAAAGAGTAATAGTAAAGTCCCATACAAGGTCAAAATCAGTGATAACAAGAATCAAAATCAACCAACAATCAAGATAGCTTCAGAGCCCCCTCAACATGTAGTTTTATCAACACCTTCTCGACATGTATTTACCAATTTACTAGTTTCTCTAGCTAGAGTTCTACATCAGTTATTGGAATGCAATATCATAACTCTCACACCTATTTAGGAAGTAGATCCAACAAAACCTCTTCCACAAGGATATGATCAACATGAATTTTGTGATTTTCATAGGGTATCAGGCCACACAATAAATAAATGCATTAGTTTATGACAAAAGATACCAGATTTGATAGATTATAATCTACTAGATCTAGGAATTTTAACTGAGCCTCCAAGGATGAAGCCAACACAAGATAAGGCTTTGAAATTATTTTCAGATATATTTCCATAGATTTTGTAATATGAGAAAGAATACACATCAGGTGTTCATAATACATACCATACACATCCTCCACCAACTACATACCATGCATCTTTAGTTGGGACACATCCTTTGATAGGTATGAAAGGTGTGTATGAGTCCAAAGTTCCATCTAGGCTATCGATATCTTTTTCAAATCAAGATATTATGGAGTATGATACAAGTTAGAATGCACTTTTTATCATAGCACATATCCATAATCAACCCATCTGTAGTGTACTCGTTTCTAATGGTTCCAATCTTAATATGTGCACCTTCACACTACTATAACATTTGGGCTATTTAGAGTAGGATATCACTCCAATAGAAACAATTATTAGTGGTTTTAGTGGCCAAGTTTAGAGTTAATTGGGTGAGATAGTAATTCTATTATAGGTTTGTCTTACACCTGTGACTACACCATTTACTATTGTTTATAACTTAGGAGTTTTTGACATATTACTTGGTCGACCATGGATTCAAAAACTCAAGGTAGTACCTTATAAATTTTATAGATGATTTAAGTTCATTCATGAAAATTATTTTATTATATTTGGTAGAGTTCCTTATGAGTCACCACTCCCCACTTTAGAGCCATCTACCAGTTTTTAATCACCAGATCCTATTTTTACACTAGTTTTAGCTTCTCCTCCAGGTTCTATTCTAAGTCCACTTCAGGATTAGCCATAGTTACAACATCCATCACTAGTATATATGGTTCATACACCCCCATAAATTTAGGATTCTAGATATAGTATTCACACCTAGAGCAATTACATTACAGTCTCATATAGCTACATAGGCAACACCTGTTCATAGTGCTTCTTATCCTACTTTTAGATGGGTCTCAAAGAGACCTATATTTGTATCCACTTCTAAAAGTCATAGAAGGAGCCTGCATTCAAATTCCACTTCAAATATTTTAGATCAGTTACAATACACACACATTTCATCTTTACAATCTTAGTCATACACTTGTGCCTCAAGAGCATGCATGATACCATTATTTGATACAAGACACCATGACAAGGAGTCTCATCTAACACTCATTGATTAGTATCATTACTTTCTAGCATTTATTGTACATATTATCTCTTTCTTACTTGTATATAGTTCAAATATTTTAAAAAATACAAAAACAATGTAACACTTCAAAATATAAAAAAATTCAAAAATTTCAAAAACACCAATTTTTTTTTGATTGTATGCATCATCCATGTTTACATTACTACTATCATTATATTACTTACATTTTTTGTTTCATGATATTTTATGTTGATTTATCTACACTACCATGCTTCACTTGATCTCTTTTGAGTGTGCACAGTGACATCCAGCTCTTTGATTGCTTCACTCTACCCATCAAGGGGGTATTTATAATTCTACATTCAAGACACACATAGATATATATATATATATATATATATATATATATATATATATATATATATATATATATATATACCACTAAGTGCATACTCTACATGACTACACCATCTAGGTTATGTCATTCCTACACTACACACTTTCAATTATCATACTGATGCACATTGCTTACTAGATTACACAACTTACTACATCGACATTTCCCTAGTACATAGCACTTGTGTACTTCTTAGCATATACCTATCCTTTTACTACACATGTTTTACATACTTTAAATTTTTTTTTTTTTATTTAGATGATTTTGTATCTTCTAGTTCTTAATTTTTCTTTCATTCCTTGCTTAACATAGCTTGTGTGATTACACTTTCTAGTTCCTATTTGTCTTCTATTTATACCTTAGGACATCTGCCAATGTCCTTTGCTTCTATTCATGTGTGTGACTTAGGACATTTTTTGATATGCCTTTACTTTTACTTTTTTATATACTAGTGGCCCTTATGCCAACTTTACTTCTTCCACTTGTATGTGTATGTGGCATGTTAACATGCCTTGTATTCTTGCTTTCTAGTTTGAGGGACATGTGCCCATGTATTTTATTTTTAGGGCCCCTTGGCCACCCTTGTATTCTTCTTTCTTCTTTCTTCTTGCATCATATTCTTTTTTGCTTTTTTGCTCCTCAATGTGTGCCATGCCTTAATCCATATCATGCATTTACCTTGTTTTCTTAGATGCTAGCATGGACATCATGCTCCATCCCTCAAAACTAACAACTAAAAATTAACATTTCTAGTTCCAGTTTAGTATTTTGTGCTTGCTTTCACATTGTTATATATATCTAGGCATAGAACTATTGATCAAAAAATATCTTGGTACAAGCATTGCTATATCTTGAAACATATTGTCAAACATCAAAATCTATATCATATATCTTTTCAAAATTAACACAATTAAAGGACTCTTTTCTTTTGAGGGTAGTCATTGTAGATTCATCATTCTTACCCTTAAAAGAGGGGGCATCTAATAGGGGATTTGGCATAGAGATAAAACCTCATAATAATTGAAACAACATCACTCATAATAGTCAACACAAAATCCAAAGGTCAAGCTTGTCAATTTAAAATAGAAAAATAACAACAATCTCATATCAACAATCAGTTTTCACATCGAATAATAACACCAAAAATGGATAGTAGAGCCATAAATTGGATAGTAACACCAAAAATAGGGGTGTCCATAGTTTGGCACTCCTATCTAGGTAGAAAAACACTCAAAGTTTCTAAAAATAGGAAAAAACTTTAGTTGAAGGATAATTATTGCACTTTTAAGTCCTTTAAATTCAATATTTTCAACATAATTTTCTCAGATAGAGGGGGTTATCATGCACGACATGATGGTTATTACTTTTAGTTTAGAATGGGTAATTGGCATAACTTTTGGATCATAATCCATGTTTCAGACATTAGTAATTAGGGGTAATGTCTATGGTACATTAAACTTCTTTTATTTCCATGTTTAGTTTAATCCAAGTCTTCTCAGTAGTTGCATGCCTTACTCTATCTATAGGTGGTTGACATCACATTTAAGTTAAAATTTCATACAAGTTTAGATTTTAGAGTACTCAAGTTCCTGAGTTGGCATTTATATAAGACTAATATATTAGTTTTAGAGTGGCTTTCATATAATCCTAATCTCCATCTTTCAAAAAGGCCAAGAGTGGCCTATTTTTAGTACACATTCAACTATACATGACACTATGTCAAATTAATAGAACATTTATGGGCTCCATGAGCCATCCCATATGATATATATTCTATACTAGTATCACTTCATAGCTACACTTCATGGGGAAATGATGGAGCCAAAGGGATAGCCTTTGGGAAAATGATGGAGCCAAAGGGATAGCCTTTGTATTCTTGAGCCACCTATTTAGATGGATTGGACACATAGTACAGACATTGATTAACACACATATGATTCATTAACATCACTTAGTTGGTGAACATGGACCCAAAGGGCCAGCCTTTGCATTCTTAAGCCACATTCTGATGAATTGAGCACTTAGATTTGTTTATGATATTACTCTAGATTTAGCACATACTCTTCACAATCTAGTATCATAATAGGTTTTTTATTGGTTTTCATACTTGATTAGGTGTATTCATCTCTTCCTTTACTCAACCTTTGTATGTTCTTATTTTAGATATAGAATATCTAGTAAGAACTAATATACTTCATGTTTTTATTTTTAGATTCACACATCATAATGTGGTCTCTCTATGCACATCCAGCATCACACAACTCCATGAGATTTTCCCTCACAAGTAAGTTTTGATATGCTTTTTGTTTTTCCTTTATCTTAATATTTCATTTTTTGCATCACTAGAATAAAAAGGGGCAAATTTAATTATATAAAATGCAAAATTGGATGACATAAGCATGGCTAATAGCACCCAACCTATAGGTCCTTTTTTTCTCACTCAACCCTTCTCAGTTAAACTTTCATTCATTCCTAAGCACCCATAGCTTCCCAAACATAGCTTTTTAGGACCTAGGTGGCCCTCCCAGACCCATATCCATCCCCCTAAGGCTCATCCTCCTAGGACAATAGCACCTAATTTAGATAGGAGCACCAAAATTTAGGGGTGTCCTATTTTTGGTGCTATTGTCCAAGTTCATTTTCACCTCTAATGGTCAGGTTTTCCTAATTCCTTATCTTTTCCCCTAATGGCCTAATACAAGTTCATCTAACCTAGGATCATCAATTTACCTATAAAATTACATTAAATGTCCATTTATAATGGTATGCACTCATTCACAAGAAAAGAGAAAGAATACAAGAAAATACACTCAAGTAATCTTCCCTATTCTCTACATATAGCCTTCCAAGACCATTTCAAACCTATTCAAGCACCCATACCAGTCCCTAATCATCTAAAGTACATTCCAATTTCACATATAGTTGAAAACATCACATAATTTCACTAATCACTTCAAATGGGAGAACTGCATTAGCTTGATCCCTCTTCAGATTATTGGTATGTAGGCAACATGCCCACATATGGCATGTGAAGTACATCTAGTGTATCCTTTACACACTAACCCCTTCTCTCTTTCCTAATTTTACTATTCAAGTTCAAGTATCAAGAGATCCTAAGGGTTTTAAAGATAAAATCATACACAAAACAAGCTCCACATAGAATTAGGCTTCGATATTTCACTACAAAGGTGTTACAAACCTATTGAACAAAACCTAAAAAATCTAGGTCACCAGGACAATAGCATTAGAATTCAACGCTAGCACCAAAAGTGGATAATAGCTCTAAAAAGTGGACTATAGCACCAAGTGTTAGGGTGTCTTGAGTTTGCTTCTCCTATCCAATACAAAAATAGAGTTTTGGGTTCTAGTTTTGATAGTCTACCATCCTGCACAATAATTTCCAAATATTGAATCATTTATTTTGACCTAGAATAAGCTAAGTTTGGTTTCTCTATACTTCATGATATTTTTAGAAAAGATAGAATACAAATATATTTGAACAAATTAATAGGCTAATTAAGATGCATTAATTACTTATTTACATTTACTCATACCCTTTATTTTCTTAGGAATTAAACTCCTAATTCCCAAAAAGAATAAAACACTCCCCAAATACCAAGATCATGAAACCCTCATCCTACAAATTTTGGATGACTTAAAATTATCAAAAGTCAAATATGCTATAGGAAGGTTGATCAATAAGATGAACTTTGATCAACTCATTCTAGAGTCTTTAGTCAAGGGTTGTCATTGGATGACATTGAAGTCACGTTAAACTTTTCTATAAATAAGGTGACTAAATTTGTGATCTTCAAGATCAACTTCCAAATGATAAAAGTAAAGCATGCAAAGCTCCTAAGATAGGTTAGTAGGGTGTATAGACCATCTCTATTGAAATTGACATAGTTAGACATTATCACGATGTTTCACATATGTTTTGGCTTAAGATAGAGGTGAAGAAGAAGTAGACTCAAAATACCACTTCTAGTTCTACATCAACAACCACAGTTACTTCACTGACTAAAGTCCATGCAAACATGCAAAAATAAACACAGTAATGAAGGGACAAGTTTTTTCATGTACATTTATTTAGTGTTTATATTTTATATTTATATTTTTCATATAGTTAGAACATATTGTAAATTTTCGTATTCATTTTTGTAAACATTCACATGTTGCATGATTTTTTAAAACCCAACTTGAACTATTAACATATTTAGGATAACTTTATATGGCTCTGACCATAGATAGAACTAAAGTTCTAACTATGAGATGTAATGTATCTTGCATGTACTTGGAGGATGAGTTGACCCCTTCTTCAAGTCTATTTAAACACATGTAAACCATAGTTTTTAAGGGTTAGAGAGTTTTAAATATAAAGGAATATAAGAAATTTTGGTTGTCAACTCATGTATTTTTTATTTTATTTCCAATGTTTGTGTAATCAAGCTTATTTATTTTGATTTTATGTTTCAATAAATCTTAGTGTGCAAAAGTTTTGAAGATGTTCTTTATTGTCTTGATTGATATGCTAGTATTATATGTGCAACATATATTGAAGGATTAATTAATAACATTGATTATTGATAATTAAATTTATTGATTCATATTATTAAGTGTGCAGAAGAGTTTCTATTCAATATATTTTTATTTGTAATTGCAACTGCTATCTCAGATACCTCACTAAGCCTAAGCCATAATTTCCTGATTAAGAGTGTGCAACTACTACTCTAAAAGGATCAATGTTTAACTAAGGCTTATGAGTTTCCTATATAAATATTATCCTAAACTGCTTGACCATGTCTAATTATGTGTCTACAATAGCTACTAGCAACATGTATTTTTTCAAGAGCTTGTCCACTTAAAAACTAGCTAGAGAGGCGATTCCTGATGTCACATAACCTTTCTTTTCTATTTTACCCTTCCCTCTTTTTGGAGTTTATTTTGAGACCTAACCACTCTATATTAGCAACCATCCATCCACCAATTCATATAAATTTATAATTTATTTTTGGAGACCACCCCTCCATCTATAAAACCTTGTTAACAACTTCCATGTCCTTCCTACTATTCCATCACCTAGTTGTTAAGACCACATACCTAGAAATCATGTCCTAGAGTGGAGTTCACCTCCATTTAGATCCTAAAATGTTAGAGGCTACCTCATTATGATACTAGTGTGTTTAAAACCCACATCAACATTTCTCTTTTTGGTGCTATAAGGAAGGCCCCAACCTCTGATAAAAGAGGTTCGTTTCTACATAGAATTGCAATAGAGTCACCTAGGGGAGTGACTAGATCTATTTCTAAAGCTAGTCTTCCATTCTCACCCTTGTCAAATCATAAGAGACATAGAGTTATACCAACTATCCTTAATAGATATAGGACAACTTCCCTAGTAAATAAAACTTACCCTATTAATCACCCCATGGCTTAGCCACCTTGGTTGGTAGGATATGATATTACCATCACAGAGGATGTGCATGACCTACCCAAGAATCCTAAAAAGTATTTTACATCTTTCTCTCCTTCAAGAGTAAGAACAATAGAGGAACACACCAAATATTTTAAGGTTTCTTTAATATTAATGAATGTTATCAATGATAATGTTACATGTAGGATTTTCCATTTTATACTAATAGATGTTGCTTATGTCTGGTATTTGAATCTAACAAAAAATTACATCACTTATTGGGATGCATGTCAAGCAAATTTTCTTACAAAATTTGGATAGGTCACCAACCCTAGTCTGCTATATCAACACTTCACCAACACAAAGAGGGAGCCTAATGAGCCAATATTTGCTTTCAATGCAAGGTTTAAAAATATCTATACATGGTTTAGTTCAAGGTATAAATCAAAAATGCATTCACATTAGAGATGTACAAGAATGCTCTAGACCCAATTACTATAGCATTCTTGAAAATAACAACTATTGCCACCAAATTGGAATTAGCATACGAAGAGGCCATCAACATTGATATGCATCTTAATCACTAGATACTTAGCACACCTAACATCAACAATGGCTTCCTAACATTAAATCTAGTACCTCATATAAAGTAAAACATTGATATGTTCAATTAGAATAAGTTATACACACTACCTCCTTTAACATAAACAAAAAAACCAAATTATAGTTTTTTGAACAACCATGAACAAGTCAATGGTTACCATAATAACAAATAATTAGCCACATCTTCTACTACTATTCTCTAGGGTACTAACTCTACAAAGGCAGAGATGGATGATGTTTAGAAGTTGGTTCAAAAGCTAAGTAATGACTTCCTTGACATGAAAAGAAAGATGGTAAATGATAATGGCCCAAATGGTAATCAAAATTATAGATTCCATAGGTGTAATAAACCATTTAATAAGCCTAAAAATAACATGGAGAGGCTTAACAATCTTCTCAAGATCAACATGGTAGAGACAACTCTACCTAATTGGTGTAGAATCCATAATACTTCTCAGTATAGTGAGCTTGATTACATTAAATTTTGTTTACCATTTGAAATATTTCAAAGAGAAGTAGTAAGATAGGAACATATGCATAATCCACCATAATCTCACTAGTATATTATCCCTTCAAGCACTACCATGTTCTTAGAGATTCACAATTTTCCCTTTCGAATTCAAGATGACTACGTACCATAGGATAACACTGATAAGATTGATGTTTTCCAATAATTATAAAAAGGTGGTTATAATTTAAGTAAAATACCATCCTTCATAACTTCTATTCCTCTAAATATCACAAACATTCTACCCAATCCTAAAGCTAACAATAATGCACCTCCCCTAGAAGGGAATGATCAACTTCAAAATAAGGAGTCAAGTAAAGGAAGATAAAACATAATTTAAGACAAGAATAAAATCAAAGCAACTATCACTCTTCATAAATTAGCTTAGATCATTAAATAGGAGTTAATATGGAAATCTATCATATAGAATACCCCTACATAAAGGACCAAAACATCTATAGATAGAGTAACATTTGTTGACACCAATGTCATCTATAAAAGCAAGCTGGAGTTTCCACCCTTTTTTTGACTATTAGAGCATTTGTTAAGAATATTCATAATTTTTTAGTTTATTCTCAAGTCTAAAAAACTATTATGCCTACTTCCATATGTCAAAATATTGGTCTAACTCCAATCCCTTTAAAGTTAATAGTTTCACAATTGGATAAAATGACAGTACCATTAGTTGGATAATTTACCAATGTATGTATTCAGTTAGCATCTAAATCATGATTCTAGATTACTATTGATATCATTGTAATATACATACCTAAAGGATATGGACTACTTTTGAGTAGGGACTAGTCTAAAATGTCCAATGGATATATCTCTAGAGACTTCTGTCATATTTGGATACCAAGGAGAGGCATTAAAAATCAGATCTATATCGATAGGGAACCAAGAATGAAATACCCTATAATGAGTTATAATGTCAATATTGAAGAGGTGAAGTATGCATCTCCTAGCCTTGGTATTTACATTTGTACTATGCAATACCAAATACAAGAGCTAGAATTTGAATGTTCTAATCAGTTATGGACTTTACATTTTGATGGTGATAGATACAAAAAGGATCAAGCATAAGAATAAAACTGATTAATATATAGGGGAAGAAGTTCTTGGTATCATATAGGCTATAATTCCCTTAAACTAATAATAGGGCTAAGTGTGAAACTTTAATTCTGGGATTACAATTTACACTCAAGAATAATGTAAAGTAGGCATTAGTGTTTGATGACTCATACTTCGTATTAAATTAGTCAAAAATAAATAATAGTGTAATTTATCTTATTTGAGAAGGTATAATCATAAATCATGGGATCTAATTAATAGCTTTGAAGCTTTTAACATATCATCAATTCCTAGAGAGCAAAATCAAGCTATAGGTTCTCTAACTACTACTGTTGCTAATTTTTAGCCTTTCCAAGAATCTATGGTAAATATTTTCTCTATTGAGATAATAACTTATCCTTTTATTCTTGATAATATATAAAATTTCCAATTCTTTGATGATGATCAATAGATCATTCAATTTCTAACCAATTTAGGTTAATTTCAATCCCAAATCATCAATGATAAGGAAGTCAATCATCTTTGTCAAGAGGAGTCAAATAAGTAAGGTATTCTCCAGCTCAAAGAGAATCATATCCCAACTAGGTTCATATCCTTAAAAAGACAATTTGACATAGATATTCAAGCTTAGTAGCTTAGGTAACCTAAGGTCAATGAATCTAACTTCATAAGGGAGAATTAGGCAATAAACACATCCCATGCTATGTTAACATTAGCCTCAGCTATACCCCAAAATAAGTACAATGAGTGAAGTATTTTATCACTTGATATAGAGATGTGATTGCTTAGACTTATGAATATTTGAAGGTTTATGACCCTAAGGTCATACCTCATATTATTCCTATGAAACTAGACCACAAGTTAGACAAATACAAAGACTAGTGAATCCTATCTTAGATTCTTTCATTCAAAGATAAGTTGAAAAGATGCTAAGTGTAAGGATAGTATTCCCAATTATACATTCTACTTGGGTGGCCAATTTTGTCCTAGTAAAAAATAAGAGTGGTAAGATTAGGTTGTGTTTATTTCAAAAACTTGAATAATGATTTTGAAAAGTAAACCTATCCCTTGCCTTCCTTGGATGAAGTAATATAGATAATAAGTGACTTTGAAATACATCCTTCTTGGATGGATTTTTGGGCCTATAATCAAGTACTAGTACAATTAGAAGATAAAATAAAAACTATGTATACTATAAACTGGGGGCTTTATGCATATAAAATTATGCCTTTTGGTCTAATAAATTCAAGATATACTTTTTAATGATCTATGAATCAAAATGTAAGTGAATAATCATCTATATGGATGATCTTATTGTGTTTTCAATGAATAGGAATAATCATGTAGGCCACCTCTAATCAATATTTTAGATATGACAAAGGTTTGGTATCTCACTAAACCCAAAGAAAAGTATATTTGGAGTGACTAAATTCAAGCTCTTAAGACACATCATCACTAAAAAATGGATCATAATATCTAGATAAAATTTAAGGAATTTTGAATATTTCACCACCAAATAACAAGGAGTTCAAGTCATTATTTGAAAAGATTAATTTTTTAATGAAGTTTATCTCAGGATTATTGGATATTGTTAAACCTATGAATGAAATGATCAAGAAGGATGCTAAAATATAATGGATAATTGAGGCCCAAAAGTCTTTTGAAGACATTAAAGATGCAATATCTTAGGGCCTAGTACTAATTATTCCAAATTTTATGAAGGATTTCTACTTGCAGTCATTTACTTTAGAACATACAATTGTTATTGTTATAACATACAATAAAGACGAAACTAAGAATCTAATTGTATTTATGAGATCAATTTTGAAAGATGATAAACTCAGGTACTACATGATTGATAGATAAATATTTACTCTTATCAAAGTAGTAAAGAAAATTTTCCACTACATATTGAGGAATAAGACTATTGCCATCATGATTGATATTATTATCAAGATCACCTTATCATATAATGAATTAATAGAATACAAATCTAAGTGGATGACAAAGCTATATGAATTCAACATAGAAATCAATCCTACGAAGATCATTTGGGGTCAAGGCATCACTCAGCTCATGACTAAACCAGATCCATGTATTACTATTGAAGAGGTATGTGAAGCCTAGGTATCTAGAAAAGAATGGTATAATGAAATAATATAATATATGATTATAGGTACTTATTCCAATAAAATTAATAGAGAACAAAGGAGAACTTTGATACTCAAATCTTCTCATTGCATGATCAAGAAAGGAGTTTTATATATATATACATATAGTAGGCCATTCTTAAGATATTGTAGGCTATGGTATTTTCAGATGGATGACCATTGCCTATGTTCTAATGCAAGTTTTATAGAATCTCTTTAGATTATTTTTTAGACACACACCTAATATAGATGACTTCATAGTTTTCAAGGATGTTCATAATCATGTGAGAACATGCCATGAATGCCAAGTTTTAACTAAGAGGGAAGTACATGCATCAATTCCCTTGAAATCTATTTTTGAAGTAAGGCCATTTTCCCAATGGGTTTTAGACTTTGTTGGTGTCATTAACTCAAATTACTCAACCGGCCATAAATTTATACTCACTGCTATAAACTATTGTACTAAATGGACTAAGGCTATGGCCACAAAGAATTCTAAATCACAAGATATGATTCACTTCTTGGAGGAACACACAATAACCGAATTTGGCACCCCCATTTCTATATTTTTTAATAATGGGAAAGCATTTATATTATTTAAATTCACTTAATGGCCTCATGACAACTAGATCACTATCAGGGCATCATCTAACCATTACCCCTAGGGAAATGGATAGGTTAAATGAACAAATAAAAACCTAATAAATGTAATTGATAAATTAGATGGGGATAAGCCTAGGGACTTTCAAAATCTATTAAAGTATGCCATTTGAGTAGACCAAATAAGATAAAAATATGCCCTTTAATATTTAACTTATCTATTGGTGTATGGATGCAGGGTAGTAGTCCCAATCACGTTCAAATTATCAACTTATCAATTCATGCAAGAATACATGAAACCAAATGATAAAATATAATCACAACTGCTGGAAATAATATAAATCAAAGATTCAAGTACTGAGGCCCTATAAAATTTCAATAAACACTAAGATGTAGACAATAGATGGTTTGATAAAAGATCAAAGGTCAAAGTATTTAGGATATCAGATCAGGTGCTTCCTTTGGATAAGGCCTATGATAGGAAAGGAGAACATGATAAATTTTCCCTACTATGGATTGGACCATATCATATTTCATATATCTTGGGTAATAATTCATTCTATATAAAGGATGTGCATGGCAATGAACTCACATATCCAGTCAATAGACAATTTCTGAAGCATTATTTCATGGTTATACCATGTGAAGGTACCTCCAATTGATGAAGAAATCATGGTAGAGGTAGGATTAAAATATATTTACTACTTTCTTAGTTTAGTTTATTTATTTATTAGTTTATTTATTTCTTTCTTATTTTATTTTATTTTATTGCTTTCCTAGAATAGATTTACTATTTTCTTAGCATAGTTTTCCTTCTTTCTAGATTAGTTGTTTTATTGTTTCGAGTGACAATCTGAATATTTTCATTCTGGAATAACCAAAGCTAAAATTCAACCAACTAAGCCCCTTATCATATGCTTAAATAGACTTGTAAAAAGAGGGGAAAATTATAAATAAGATTTATAATTGGGGACCTATTCATAAATTAGGTATATTACTATGTTTAGAGTCTTTAGGATGTAGGTATGTAATCACAAACCATTATGGATTTGTCACAATTGAATATTTATTTTAGGTATGTGGAAGTTTATTTCAATTAATTCATATGAATTTAGAATTTTTCTTATTTCATTAGATCAAACACACTTATTACATTAAATACTTGTTGGAAATGATAAATTATTGGTTCAGGTGTAGTTGGAAAGGATGCTCTAGTAAATCAATTTGTTTTATAACTGTAACAACTCATAAGGTTTCCATTTTTCCTCTTTTCATTCAAATATAAGAAAAATAAATGAAGAAAATAACCAATGAGTTTAAAATATAAATCAATCCAAAATAATATCTAAAAAAAAGGCTCGCATGATGAAATAAAGTTAGTGTACCATGTATCCTGATTAAAAATTTGAAGGAAAAAGAAGAGAAGGAACCCAAGGTATCTTTGTCAGGGATATGGACACTTAGATGGAAACAAAAAAATGACCGAGCTTCCCTTGATTTAATGTGTTTTAAATGGACTAGAATGAAACATACAACTTTATCAAGCCTTTAAAAATCTCATCATAATGAAGGTTAAATGAAATTCAATTTTAGCACATATAGCTCCATGGATGAGAAGGAAAGTATGTTGTATGAATGTATTTAGGAGTCTCTTTCATATATATGATTATAATATTTTTTTTGGTATATTTCATGTTTGATTTGATATTACTAACCAAAAGTTTTAGGTTCTCAAATACTCAGAAGTATTCCACCTATAAGTTCTCATTTGTTACACCCAACATCCCCCTTTTCTTCTTCAAGAAATGTGAACCCACTTTTTTTAGATTTTGGCCTTGTTTGTTAAGCCTATCTTCCATATGTTTGTGCAAATTCTTGAGCGAGTTGATCATTAATGTTTATATTTAGAAGAATCAAGAATGGTATTATGTATTTTATGGACTAACTCTATTAATGCTTTTTTGGGAGTTTCCTAGACTATGCAAGTTTTTTGGGAATTAACTTATTTGGGTTTTTTTTTGGACTTTGTGTATAAAAGACTTACTCAACATTTTTTCATAGGGATTTTTTTCTCTTTGGAATCTTTTTTTGGGCATTTTTTTTGGACAAATTATCTAATAAATCCATAAGCTTTATATACACTTTAGATATTTTGCTCTTCAAACTTTTGGGTCTTCAAGATTTTTTTCAAAGTTTTGTATTTGACATTTTGTTTGAACAATTATTTATAAATGACTTATCTTTTCATTGATACTTTTGGGTCTTCATACATTTTGTTTGGAACATTTGTTCCAAACAAATTTAGTCTTTGAGGTTTTTGTGTTAGACATTTTGTTCGATAATTTTTGATCTTTGGGCTTTGTGTTCAAAAGATTTGTTCAGATCTTTTTTAAATATTGGTCCCAACACAAAACTTGATTCCTAAGTCTTGAATGCTGAAATATTTTTATACTTATCAACTAAGGAAAAGTAATTCCTAATACTTGTTAATGTTACCCACAAACTAAAACAAATAAGAGATTTGAACTATGTAGAAAATAAAAAATAGGTGAACTTTGGACATTTATAACTCATGAACTAGAATTCAATGCCAAAATCTGTAAACATGACATGCAACCATTGAGGTCTTCATTTCTTGTAAAAACTCAAACTCGACTACTATCTTACATGATAAAAGTCATAGCTACTTGTGAGATTACTGCAAGTAAATTAGTGAATAACAGAAAGGATAATTATTCACAAAACATAAAAAAAATTAAAGAACAACATGTAATAGCAATGGCATCTTCATCTTCACCATTTCCTATTAAGGATTTCATATAATTCATGGATACAGTTTATGATGCTGCCATTTTTGATAATAGGTATGCTAACTACTCTAAATTATGGGATGTTTTTTATTCTATTGACATATTTTGACTAGATGAAAATCTATCTCCCTCAAAGTTACTATTCATCATAAACTTAATATCACTTAAGAGACAAGGACTGCATTTTGTTACGGCTAAGCCCAAGGTGATTCCATGCATCAACCTCCACTGAGACTTGTTATTTTTAGGAAAATTTACATAAGATGATTTTTTACACCATATGGATAACCAAATTATCATAACATTCATCTTTAGAGTATATTTTTAGAGGTGTTGTCATTACCAACACCAAATGCTTATTTTGACAAACATAAGCTAGTTTCATGGAATCGAGGAAATTCAATGGAAAAGGTGTTGACTTCATGGCTTCTCCCTAAGTAAACCATGACATACAAAGGTAAGAATCCCATACCCATAAATAAATTCAAGATGGGAGTGTGGATTGGGATGGTACTTCTCAACAGGCTCTACAACATACCCAGCATTCATTTCCATAGCTTGGACTGAGTATCATTGTTACATATGATGTTGACTAGTGACACCTGATTTTCATTGGATGAAATTATAAGTTACTAGCTAAAAGAACATGTCATTCATATGGACAAGTGGCCCACTTTGGAAAGCCACTTCTATATGATATTTTATATTTTAGATGCTATCATGGGAATAATGTATAAAGTCCTCAATGAGCTATGAAGCCTAATCATTGATTGTATCAAGAATCACATTTGCTATCATTTCCAAATTTTACATGTTTATGAATATGCCAAAAACATAGTTAGAATCACTAAATATTTTTAACCACAAGTTTTTCAAGCAATCCATGGGTCTCCATTACCCAAAGTTAGAGCAAGCATTATGAAAACACTATTTATAAAAGATGATTATTTTTTGTATCCTAATTACACTATTATCATGATCACCAATCACAAGGTTAATATCCTAAATTGCCCAAATTATGTACATAATAAATTGGTAGAGCAATAAATTTCTTTTTAGCTATGGTACAACATTAAAGAAGAGTTAAAAAAATAAAAAAGGCACATTTTATGGGCACCATATGGTCATTGGCTAGATGGTCTACAAAATGAGGAAGAACTTTAGAGAGGTGGGTGATAAAATAAAGAGTTATTGCTTTCCCATAGTACCACACAGGGACTAGGATCCTCATGGTACCATATAAAAACAAATTTAGGACCTTGGCATCCACTATTGGCATGTTCATTATGATTATGAGTTCTTATTGATCAATGCATAGTATGATGACAAGGTCTTAGAAAGGGCAAGAGTTTTTGGTTTGAAGGAGGATCATCTAAGGGTGATTCATTAGGAACCAAAAATCATAGTAAAGGAATTAAATAATATAATTCCACTCTTTTTAGGATGGACACCCATAAATTTTTGGAAGGACCATCCCACAGAGTAGTCCAAAGAATAAGGAAATCCTTCATATGAACTTCTTTTCAAGTTAAGATTTTTAAGAAGGAAATTGGGGTGAGTGAACCTAATCATAGGGGATATCTAAGAGACTTGATCAATCTATATTACTCTAATGAGGAAGAGAAAGGATAGGATATCCTAGATGCTAGTAAAATTTAAATGCTTTTAGCTACCCCACAAATACAAGAATCTACATCTTCTAGGGTAGACATAAAGGAATCTATTGTAGGAAATCAATAAGGCTCCTCCTTACAGCCTAATAATACTATTTGCTACAAAAATAAGCTTAGGAATTCCCTTATAGGTAGTCCTATAATTAAATAATCACAAATCCTACCTAAAACACCTCCTCAAGAAGTGGAGGAAGAAGAAGATGTTGATGAAGAAGTAGAATTAGAGAGATGAAAGGAACTTAGCCTTGAGGCTGGCAAAGGGAAAGCACCAACTATGAAAACCCTAATAGGTAAAAAGGATTTGCCTTTAGATACCAGTTCCTTACTCTCTTATTCTATTCCTATTTTTGTATATGTGCCAATTTAATCTATGTTTAAAACTCCTAATGTGGAAGTTGATGCTTCCACTCTAGATGGTCCATTAAACTCCTCTTTCTTGCATTTTCCTTTACTCACCCCAAAAGTTGAGAAGGACTCTTCCACTATTGATCCATCTTATACCCCCATGCCATCTAATTCCATTATGGTCACATCTAGTATTCCTTTTATCACTTCCATAGTAAGTCATTAAATAGGAAAAAGGAATCCAAAAATATTGAGATAACCATGGCCACTCCTTAACTTTATGTCTCACCCACCAAAATCAAACTCCCCATGCCATCCACCACTTCATCCTAGGAAACCATTGTCACTAACTCAGGTAAGGGTAATAAGGTAAAGACACAAGTTATAAAAATCCATCCATTCCCCCAATATGGAGGTTTAGATTTGTCTAAGATTATTTGGCCTTCCTTGCCTAACATAATTTTCAAGGCATCAAAGAAGAAACAACTAGCTAGGGATGTTGAAGGAGAGGTTATGGTTAAAACCACAAAGGAGATAAACCCCAACCAGTTGATAATTCCTCCATGGGACATTGACTTAAGAGACTAAACTTCTCAAATAGCTAGCTTCAAAATAATATAGATCCCATATATTATAACTTTGTTTGATAATCCATCTATGAGTATTTAGAGAGTTAGAAAGAGGAAGCTAGAAGATGATACTAGTAGAGAAATAATTTTTTAAGAGAGGCAATAAATCTTTTCCTTGACCAAAATATAGAATAGATAATTGGGGAAACCCCCCTATAATTAAGATATCAATTCTCTAGCTGAAGCACATAAGAATTCCATGGTGGCAATTCATAAAGGCACAAATCTAGTTAGACAAGAACTAGAGGCAAAGTTAGATAACATAAAAGAATAATAAAAGATAATGCATATCCTAGTTGATATTTAATATGAGGTCCAAGAGGTAACATAGAAGGGTTATAATTTTATAGAGGTATTAGAGTTTATGTAAGCTAAATTAGCCCCCCATGTTACCATTACTCCCAAACTATTTAACTCTTTAAAATTTGATGAGAATAAATTGAAGATGTTAATTATTTACACAACCAATAAGGCTTAAAACAATTTGGATCTCATGACACCATTAGAGGCATCCAATGCACTAAAATTGGTGGTCATTAAGATATAAGAGTCTATGGATTGGTTAATAGCTATTGGGACTTTGCTCCACAAATACTAGGAACATGAAACCCTCATCCTAAAAATTTTAAATGACTTAAAATTTTCAAAAGTCAAAGTTGCTACAAGAACATTGATCAATAAGATAAACTTTGATTAACTCATTCAAGAGGCTTCACATAATTTTAAGCAAATTATTTAAGGGTTTCCATTAGCATAAATTGAATTTGAGTTGAGATTTTCTATAAAGAAGGTGATTGAAGTTGATATCTTTAAGGTCAACATCTAATGATGAAAGTAAAGCATGCAAAGCTCCTAGGATATGCCAGTAGGGTGCATAGAATATCTTAGTTAAACTTGGACATAGTTAGATAGTAGAATGATGTTTCACATAAGTGTTGGATTGAGATAGAGGTAAATAATAAGAAGACACAAACTACCACTTCTAGTTCTACATCAATAGCCATAGTTACTACATCGACTAAAGTCCATGCAGCCATGTAGATGTCAACACAACCATGAAGGGCCAAATTTTTGTATTTAAACTTATATAGTGGTGTATATTTCATATTTATATTTTTCTTATAGTTTTAACATATTTTAGAGTTTTTTATTATTTTTTGTAAAAATGCACATGTTGCATGATTTTGTAAAAGCCAACTCAAACTATTAACAACTATAACATAACTTTATATGGTTTTGACCATAGTTAGAAATGAATCTATAACTATGTCATGTAATATATCTTACATGTACTTATAAGATGAGGTAACCCCTTCCCCAAGTCTATTTAATCACATGTAAATCATAGTTTTGAAGGGTTAGATAATTTTAGTTGTTAACTCATGTATTTATGTATTTTATTTATAATGTTTATGTAATTAATATTATTCCTTTTGGTTGTATGATTCAATAAATCTTAGTGTGAAAAATTTACAAAGGGGTTATTTATTATCTTGATTGATATGCTAGTCTTAGATGTACAACAACTATTGAAGGATTAGTTAACGCATTGATTATTGACAATTAAATTTATTGATTCATATTCCTAAGCGTGTAGAAGTGTTTTCATTTGATAAAGTTTTTTGTGTATGTGAAATAAATTTCTCAGATACCTCACTAATCTTCAGGCATAATCTCTTGATTAAGAGTGCAAAACAATTTCTCTAAAAGGACCAAACTTTGACTAAAGCCTATAAGTCTCTTATAACAATATTATCTTAGACTATTTGACCATGTCTTACTGTGTGTGTTAAATAACTGCTAATAATGGGCATAGGTTTTGAAAACACTTATACACTTAGAAACGAGCCAGAGAGGTGATTTAAGAAGTCATAGAACATTTATTTTCTAATCTACCCTTCCATATTTTTTGAGTTTATTTTGAGACTAGCCCACTTTATATTAGTAACCATCCACCCACCAACACATATAAACTTTTAATTTATTTTTAGAGACCACCCTTCCATACACAAAACCTTATTAAAAATATGCATGCCTTACCTACTATTCCATCACCTAATTGTTAAGACCTCATGCCTACAATTCATTCCATGGGGTGGAGTTCACCTTCATTGAGATCCTAAAATGTTAGAGGTTACCTTATTATGAGACTAGTATTAATAACATTTATCTAACTTTATCTCTTTAGGATTAATAAAATTTATCTAACTTTATCAGATTTTATTATATTAACCAATATAATAAATGTCATCGTTTAACATTAAATTTTGTTTGGAAACTCTTAACTCCATAATGGTAACACAACATGATAAGATAGTAAGATTGAATTTTATAAGTTAAATTTAATTATTTAATCCACTATCTTAATTTATCAATAACAATTAAAGTCTTCAACTTAATAATTGTAGAAAGAGGTGGGTTTATACCCCACTATCAAGGAAATTCCTTCCTTCTATCATGATAACAATTTTCTTCTTTCAACAACTGCCCAAAAATATTTTGGATAAAATAAATATACTAACATCAAGATTGAAATAGATTGTCCAAATACCATTCCTAAATCACCATATATGAAATAAAAATAAACTCTAATTAATGAAGGGACAATTAAATATCATTATGAAAGAAATAAATATATATGGCTAGTACTTAGATCATGGTTTTTTAAAGTAATTATGAAGATCAAACTCTTTAGCAAAATCTACATGATTACCCAAAACTATTCACATAAGATTAAAAATACATGTTTGCAATTGATGTTACAATTATAATGCATAATATAGTACTGTACCCAAACACCAAGCTAGTCAAGCAAAAAAATAAAAATAATAAAGCAATCCAAAAGTAGCACTAGTAGTTAACCATGAAATCAAAAAAATCTTGGATGCATGTTTTATTCAATACATTAACTATCCAAAATGGGTCTCTAACATAGTACCAATTATAAATCCAAATGGAGACACTTGGTATTATATAGACTATCAAGATTTAAACAATGTGTGACCCAATATGATTTTAAATTACCAAAATATGATATGATTGTGGATTTTTCCATTAGTTATGAAATGCTATCATTTATGGATGGTTTTTTTAGATACAGTCAAATAAACATAAATCCTAAATATAAATTAAAAACATCATTAATCACACCATGGAGAACATTTTTTATGTAGTCATGCCCTTCGAATCAAAGAATTTAGGGGCCTCCTACCAAAGAGCTATGGAACACATATTCCATGAAAATATGCACAATAATATCAAGGATTATGTAGATGACTTAATTTAAAGATAAAATATCAAAAGGATCATGATATAGATTTAAGATAGATATTTGAGAGACTATAGAAACCAATTATGTATTTAAATCCACAAAACTATATATTTGGGGTTATATAAGGAAAATTACTTAGTTATATCATATCTCAGAGAGGCATTGAATTAGATCTAAAAGATTAAAACTATAATAAATATGCCTCCTCTAATAGATTTGAAGTAATTACATTTCCAACAAGGAAATATTTTAGCAATAAGATGCTTTATCGCATAGTTGGATGCCAACACACAATATTTCACATAGCTATTAAAGAAAAATACAAAATTTGAATGGGATGTAAGGACACAATAAAAAAAAATAGCATGACCATACATTCATATAATCCCTAGTGTGCATTAAATATCATCTGAAATAAAATGTCTTCATACCCTAACTTTGGGTCATCTAAGTTAGAAAGTGCACAATCCTTCATGTTTTGTGGGGGCTTCTTAGGTTATTCCCATTTATGGTATTCTTAGGTTGTGCATAAGGGAACCCAAAATATCCTATATTAATCCAAGAAAGAACATATCAGGATCTATATATGATACGTATTATATCAATATTTATGACCTTATATAACAGTATCCACTCATGTATAAAAATAAACATCTAGTTAAGAATACATATTCTAAATTCTCAACATCGGCAAATTTATTGATTTCCTTGATTAAATGAAGGTATAAATATAAAAATATACCTTAAAAACCTTTAATTAATATATCATGCATTTTAATTTCTAAATAGAGTCATTATTTATAGCATTGACATAATTTGAGGCACCTTCAAGGTTAAGCCTATCAACTTGACACTCCATAGGCAATCTAAAAATAAAAGAAAATGTACTTCCTCAACTACATTAATGGAATTCATTGAATTATACATTTCCTTAAAAATCCACAACATCCTCTTTACAATTAAAAATAGTGCAAAAAACCAAAAGCATCAAAACACAATCAAACTTTAATTCAAACCAACCATTCAAAGGTTTGTTATCAAACACCCACCCTAGGTTTTTTCATTATAAATAGCTTATTCTAAATTTTCCTAGGAGTCTACTAATATTTTGGACCAATTCTTTAGTTTATCTATGTTTAAGAGTATAAATTATGTCAACAAAGGCATTTTCAAACCCTCTCCAAATGTCTTATGACTAGTAAAATTATCTTAAATATATCTACCTAAAAATTTCCAAGATATATCAATCTCGAGGCACCTATCTTGGATCTATCACATGAAACACTAGAATTAACATATTGATTACCTTCTCCACAAATTTACCACTAACTACTGATATTCATCCTCAATCTAGTTTCATTAGTGGTGCTCAAAAAACCTTTTAGGGGATAAAAACAGAGTCCAAAATCCACTGTAATCCCAAGATATCAAAATTTTTAAATCACCTTCTCCAATCAATAATAAAAACTTATTCACCGAATAATAAGGAAAACTCATATATAATGGTCAAATGGACATCAAATTTAAGGTATAAACTATCTTATGATAGTCAAAAGTATGTCAAATTTTATGCCATCTATTTTTATTGACATCTCACACTATTACACTCTCTCCTCCTTCCCCTCCATACCAATGTAATTTTACCTCTTAGAGTAAAAAGTTAAAAAATACTATGAATGAGACTCCTATTCCTTTATAGCCATTCCACTGAAACAACCATATCTTATAATACAAAAGAAAATATCCTTCATTTTATCAATAAAATTAAAGAGCAACTTGTAAATAGTGATGCATAACAAGACTGGGAGATATCCATCAAGGGATATAACATCCCTCCTCTTTGGAATAAGAGGGGGTGAAATCACATTTATAGCCTTTAATGTTCATTGGACCATGTAGATTCTTCAACAAATTCAATAAGGTAAATAATAGGATCTTTATCTCCATGTCAAATGAAGTGGATATAGCCTAAATTGTGAAATAAAAGACAACAATTCTATATTCTAGCCTCATGGTTTTATTTCCTATCTATGTTTGATGGTATATTATTGATAAAACCTAGTTTCTTTGTCACCTTCTCAAACCATCTCCTTTTGACTTATGTTTCCAAGAAAACTCCCATTATTGTAAATATCATGAAGGTACTCTATACCTTCTTCCTCAATGATGGTATCTTCCTTAAGTCCCTATATCTGGCTACAATCTTGAAGGCCTCCTTAGTGCAAACCTTTGGATAGATTTTAGATTTACCACAAGATTACATGTCTTCAAACCAGCCTTCCTTGAGATCTCATCAAACCATGCCTATATAAAAATTTCAAAATTAGGATGCTCAAACTTAAAAAGCATTATAACAATGTACAAGATCTTCCTCAATTCATAAGAAAAGTTTTTAGTGATTTAAAACCTCATCCTGCAAAACATCAAATTTCATAATTGCCCATAAACCCATCTAACCATTCATTAATCTAGTCCTTTTATTATCTTTCTTGAATCAAAAGAACAAATATAGACACATTAACACAATCTGTGGATCAATCATATAGATATATCAAATACAAATATTCTCCAAAATATCTATAGATTAGGTCCTATTGTAGTTAACATCACAATGTTATCTCCAAATTTTTCACAAACCATCTCCAAAACTAGATTCAATTCCATAGCTTTGAATCATTTTGGAACTGCATGTTCAAAATTTGGTGTTATACATACTATAAAAATTTAAACAATGCAAGGTACATTGCCACCACCTCTTAGGATACATAAAAGTCATTCCCATAATCATAACCACTTCTCCCCTCACTTCCAATAGGGGGATGGATGTTGTTTCCACCACATGGAAAATCTAATATAACTCCCTCCCTAATGGGTTCTCATATTAGAACTACTACTCAGAGTCATCCCACTGATGGATGGGCTATATATATATATATATATATATATATATATATATATATATAAAGACCCTTTGTATTCAATTTGGCATCGTATCCTCCTTTTATAGATCCTTATGATTGGTCTACTTTTCCACCAAGGATGACCCTCCACCTCCTCCTTTGGGTGCTACAAACTATGCTTAATTATCTTATGGGTTGTAATGTGATTTTGAGCATTGTTTGTTGATATAATGTTGTTTTGAGCACCGTGTCTTGTACACTTTTGTTTTATGTTTCCAATTTTTTTGGTGCAATGTTTTGAGCTAACAATTTATCCTCTAGCATTGGGTCTGAGCCATGAATAAAAATTGGATACATTGTTAATTAATCTTCTATAATTTTATTACTTTGTATATTAAAGTTATAATAAAGTGTTCCAATATTATATATGAGTTTTTTTGTAAAATTAGGTATTATTGACCTATTTTTTTATGGTTATAAACCTTGTTTCACTATCACATATTCTTTCTTTCTATCTCATTTTATTATCTCCCTAATACTCCTTTTCATTTTTGTGTATACAATCTTAACCTCTTTATTTTTAACTTTTGATGTTAATTGTATTGATTCATACCTTTATATATTTTTTATTTGAATTTGTTGCAAGTTCAACATGATTGAAAACATTGAAATCTTATATAGATAAGGGAAATAACTCATTTTACAAAGAGGAAGCATACACACATCACATTATAATTTTATTTTTAATCACTTTCATCACACAAGTTGAAGTCAAATTTGGTATAATATTTTCAATATCAACATCAATGTACCAATACTACATTGATAGACTATCAAATGGTTAGTTAGTTCATGTTAGGAACAAAACCCTAGTGTAGACCACTGAATGTTTTTTATTTGTTTTTATTGAATTTTTTTTCTATGTATTAGTTTATAACTTTTTTATAAATATATAATAAAATGAATGATCACACTCCAGGGTCACATCAACCAATTTTAAGAAACTTTAAAGAATTCTACAAAAAAATCAATCCAAAAGTAGTGAAAACATAGATAACAAGCCATAAAAAAGTAACTAAAAATTAAAAGAGCATTTAAGCAAATGGGGAAACCAAAAATAAGGGAGGAGGATATTAGGTATTAAAAATTTTAACCAAATTTAATATGGCCATAAATCAGATCTAAATTATGCACTAGATTGCATCACAAAAACATTCCTCAAATCATAGTTATTATGAAAGCATAAATGGAGAGAAAAAGATTATAATCAGACTAAATATAGATCTATCATGGTTTACCTAATGTGGGATACATCCACCAAGAAAGTTCTAAAGTAAAATTGTAATAAAAAATAATATTACAATGAACTCTCATAAAGATAGAATATATCCTATATAAAATGCTGCATAAATGAAACACTCCACTTTCACTTGCACCTACACAATATTGTATCTCACAAGATGCTATAACACACCCTACCATGAACACGTGCACTTTGAAAAAAACATTTACACTTTAACTCTAATCATCAAAACCACAACATGTAAATAAACCATCAACCTCAAAAGGTCACACACACACACACACACACACACACACACACACACACACACACACACACACACACACACACACACACACACACACACACACACACACGCAAACGCACACACACACACGCACACACACACATAAATATGTATATGTATGTATATATGTATGTATGTATGTATGTATGTATGTATGTATATAACAAACTTGGGGAAAATCCACCAAATGAGGATAAACTCACCATGTTTATCTCCCCTCTTCCAAAAATCACATTTTATAATATAATGTGATCATAACCAATTCCTTAAAACAAGGAAGGTGTTCCATTTTCCAATAAAAAAATAACTCCCTAAGATCAAGGAAGTCAACATGGGAAAATGAATCTAACAACTAACTCCACAAAATATGGAAAACATAGAAATTAGAAAATACAAGGAATATTCCACTCACATGTAGAGCAAGGTTCCACAAAAGGTGGAGTAGGGAAAACTATGCTTCTCACATTTGTGTAGGTCTTAAGGCCCCAAAAATATATCCCCAAATGGATCCACACTCAATAATCTCCTACTTGGAGACCATTTCTCTTGAATAAATTCAATCACTGGTTCATGACCACTAAGGCCAACCAAATCTGAAAATAGTCTTAACTTGTCCAATGTGACCACCTTAGTCATCATATCTATAGGGTTATAGCTGTTATTAATTTTCCTAGCTTCATCAATTTCTCTTACAAAGTTGTCTTGATGAAGTGATATCATAATTGAATGTGTTTCATCCTCAAGTGGAAAGTGGAGTTCTTTGCCAAATTAATAACATTCTGACTATCACTATGTAGTCTCCCAACTTCCTACTCATGACCAAATTCTCAAAACAACTCCTCTAACCAAATCATTTCCTTGCTATCCTCTATGGCAACAACATACTCTTCCTCTACAGTTGACAAAACCATAACCTTCTATATCCTAGAAATGTAACTAACTGCTATATCTCTAATAGTAAATATATATCCTATCATACTTATTCTACTATGAATATCCCCTACCATATCTAAGTCTACATAACCATGCAAAGTGGTATATGATCTACATGACATCATGCAAAATTCATGGTTCCTACCAATACCAAATAATCCATTTCACTGCTTGTCAATGCTTATAACTTGGATCACTTATATACCTACTCATAAATGCAACTGCTTGAGCAAAATCTAGCCTAGTACAAACCATGGGATACATCAAACTACCAACTACCAATGAGAAAGGTACCTTAGACATCTTAAGCTTTTTAGCTTCTCTCTTGTGGCACTGCTCCTTTGATAATCTATGGTGGCCTACCAAAGGAGTACCAATAGATTTAGCATCTAACATGCTAAACCTTTCAAAAAATTTCTTCACATACTTTAATTAGGATAAAACTAGATTCCTCTCCTTCCTATCACAATTAATCCTCATACCAAAGATTTTCTTTGGAGCACCCAAATCTTTCATAGAAAAGGAGTCACTAAGCTATTTCTTGAGCATATGAATATGTTGTATGTTCTTTCCTACAACTAACATGGCATCCACATACAAGCATAAAATAATAAATGAACCATCATCAAAATGTTTGATGTAAATGTAACGATTAGAATTACACCTTTGATATTCTTTTTTCAACATAACATAATCAAATTTCTTATACCATTGTCGTGGAACTTGTTTTAGGCCATACAAGCTCTTCTTTAGTCTACACACAAAGTTCTCCTTCCCTTTGACCTCATATCCCTATGGCTACTTTATATATAATTCTTCATCCAAATCACCATGAATAAAAATAGTTTTAACATCTAACTATTCTAAGTGTAAATCCTCAACTACAACTAAACCAAAAAAAAGTCATAATAAAAGTCCATTTTACAATAAGAGAGAAAATCTCATCAAAATCAATATCTGATTTTCTTGTAAACCCCTTGACTAGCATCTTGGCCTTATACCTTTTTCTCCCTTCATCTTCTTCTTTTATTCTGAAGATCCATTTGTTTGGCAATACACTCTTGCCTTTGGGTAGCCTTACCAAATCCCATGTTCGGGTCTCCATGATAGATCTATGATCCTTATCCATGGCTTGCTCCCACTTCATCTAGGCATCCACATGCATTACTTTCTCATAACACTCTTATTATCCATTTTCAATGAGTAATACATAATTCAAAGAAGGAGAAAAATGTCTAGGTGCTCTTTTTACCCTAGAAGACCTTCTTACCATAAGTGTTTGGGGTCCTTATGTAGAAGGTTCCTAAACTAATTCATTAGATACTTTTCCATCTAAATGTCATCTAATATTGTGTACTATTTTCATTCCTATTCCTATTCCTATAACTAATTCTTATACATGTATTTTTTATTAAATACTACATCTCTAGACCAAAATATTTTCTTATCTTTAATACTTCGTAAATAGAAACCAAAGTCATCCTCACCATAACCAATAAAAGTTCATTTTTCTAATTTTATCTCTAAATTGGTCCTATCCTCTTTCTTAATGAGAGAAAAAGCCTTATATCTAAAGACTATAAGAAAATAACAATCAAAATTCTTACCAAACCAAGCTTGTTCAGGAATGCATCCATCCAAAGGCATAAAAGGTCCTCTATTAATCAGATATACTATCATGCTAACTGCTTCTACCCAAAATTGTAAAGGAAAACTTGCATGTAACCTCATGCTCCTAGCACCTTAAATTATTATTCTGTTCATCCTTTAAAATACCCCATTCTGCTATGGAGTTCTTGGAACCATATTTTGCCTATGGATTCCATTGTTATAACAATAATCAAAGAAATCATTACTACAAACCTCACATCCATTATCTGATCTGAGACATTTCAACTTGAGACCTATTTCATTCTCAACCAAGGCTTTCCACTTCTTAAAAGTGTTAGATACATACAATTTATTTTTAATATAATAAACCCAAACTTTCCTAGTTACATCATCAATAAAAGTGACATAATAATTAGAACCACCAATAGAATATACCTAAGCTAGTCCCATACATCTGAATGTACCAACTTTAACTTATGTGCTTTCTTTATGGGTCCAACTTTTAGAAACTTAACCCACTTTTATTTTTCATACACATAATTCTCACAAAAGTCTAGATCTATGTCTTTTAATCTAGGCAACTTATCTTCTAATATCTCCATACCCTTATGGCTCATATGAATGAGCATTTAGTGCCACATAGTTGCATTTCCATCTAGAAAAACTAAATCACAAGAATTAACACTATTAGTCAAATATAAAGTACCAATTTTATTACCTATCAAAACTACAAGAGCACTTTTGGTAATTTTCCAAGAATTTATAGTAAATAATACTGAACAACCCTCACTACTTGATTGCCCCACTGAAACCAAATTCCATCTCAACATAGGCACATGTATGACATCCTTAAATATCCATGTGTTCCCATTCTGCATTTTAACCTAAACATAACCTTTTCCTATTATCACATGGTTCATCATCACCAAGATAAACATGTATTAAATTATCTGGAACATAATTAGTAAAATAATGACTATGTGGGGTGGCATGAAAAGAGGCCCTTGAATCTAATACCCAAGACTTAGAAAAACTAGATATAGAAATAATTAAGGCATCTTGACATGATTTACCTGATGCCATATTTACCTCATTTGTTTCCTCTTTATTGGAATTTTTATCCCAAAGTGACCAATAATCCTTCTTTGAGTGTCCACTCTTCCCATAATACCAACATATCATCTTAGATCTAGATTTATATCTACCCTTTAACTTTCCATGGTTGTCTTTGATCTTGTCCTTTTGACTCCTAATATCAAAAGATAAAGCATTACTTGAAGATGATTCACTAGTGCTTTTCCTTTGCATTTCCTCACTAATAATCACACCTACAACATCCTCAATATTTAAAATTCCCTCAGTAGGGAATGTATTACTCATAGACATAACCAAAATAACACAAATATCAGGCAAAGAACACAAAATCAACAAAGCTCTAACTTCATCATAAAACTTAATTCTAACCAAAGTGAACACACTTAAAAATATATTAAAATCATTTATATGATTAGAAATAGAACCATTCTTAGACATTTTTATGTTAAATAATATTTTCATAAGAAAAACATTACTAGAATCAGAGGGTTTCTCATACAACTTTCCAAGTTTATCCATGAGATATTTTATGGTTTTCTCATCAAAAATGTTAAATTCAACATAAGATGTAAGGCATAACCGTATGGCTCCCAATGCCTTCCTATGAAGCAATGACCAATTTGTATCACTCATACTTATAGGTTGTTCTACTTTCTCCTCCAAGGGGATATGAAGATCCTTCTAATGTAATTAATCTTCCATCTACATTTTCCACAAACCAAAATTCTTACCATCAAATGTTTCAACCTTGAATCTTATCTCTTCTTCCATAGCTTCCACTCAAGCTAATAACTCTTTCTTTTGATTTACCACTTCAAAAGTCACAACCAATGGCTCTTATACCAGTTGTCAGGAACTAAAAAATTTAAAATATATTTAATATGACCATAAATTAGATCTAAATCATGCATTAGCATGCATCACAGAAACATTCCTCAAATCATAGTTATTTTCAAAGTATAAATAGAGAGAACAAGATAACAATCACACATAACACATACCTATCGTGGTTACCCAATGTGGGATATATCATCAAGAAAGTTGTCAAATAAAAATATAATAAAAAAAATATTATAATGAACTCTCATAGAGATATAATATCTCCTGTATAAATTGTTACAAAAATGAAATGTTGCAATTTCACTTGCACCTACACAATACTATATCTTACAAGCTACTATACCACACCCTACAGTAAACACTTGATCTTTATGAAAATATCTACACTTTGACTCTAATCCTCAAAACCACGCCCTATAAAAAAACCATCAACCTCTAAAGGTCACATCAAACCTGTATATATAAAAAACCAAGGGAAAATCCACCAAATGAGGAGAAACTCACTATGTTTATCAGTCTTCTTCCAAAAAGTACATTTTATAATGACATGTGATCAAAACTAACTCATTAAAATAAGGAAGACATTCCATTTTTTAATAAATAACTCCCTAAGATCAATGAAGTCAACATGGGAAAGAGGCATCTAAACTCATCAACTTCTAAAGGTCACACCATACTTGTATATATAACTAACGAAGGGAAAATATACTAAACGAGGATAGTTGCACAATAATTATCCAAGATAATAATTATCCACCATGTGACAACTCTCTTCCACCTAAGCAAACTCATCCATAAGCCCATCTAAGGAGGAAATTGCCATGTTTATCTCTCCTCTTCTAAAAAGTACATTCTCCAATGACATGTGATCCCAACCAACTCCTTGAAACAAAGAAGGCATTCCCTTTTCCAATAAATAACTAATTCCCTTAAGATCAAGGAAGTCAACATGGGAAAGATGCATCTAACAAATAAATCCAAAAAATATGGAAAACATAAAAATTAGAAAATACAAGGAATATTCCAATCACATGTGGAGCAAGGTTCCATAAAAGGTGGATTAGGGAAAACTATGCTTCCCATATTTTTAGAGCTCTCTAGGTCCTAAAAATATATCTCTATGGTCATGTGATAGCCCCAAAGGGATCCACACTTAACAATTGTTGAGTGTGGATCCTTTTGGGGCTATCACGTGACCATAATAATATATTTTTGGGGCCTAGAGACCTCCACAAATGTGGGGACATAGTTTTCCCTACTCCACCTTTTATGGAACCTTGCTCCATATATGAGTGAAATATTCATTGTATTTTCTAATTTTCATGTTTTCCATATTTTGTGGAGTTGGTTGTTATATGCATTTTTCCCATGTTGACTTTATTGATCTTAGAGATTTAGTTGTTTATTTGAAAAGGGAAGGCCTTCCTTGTTTCAAGGAGTTGGTTGTGATCACATGTCATTAGAAAATGTACTTTTTGGAAGAGGAGAGATAAACATGGCAAGTTATTCATTAGGTGGGCTTATGGATGAGCTTTATTAGGTGGAGGAGAGTTGTCAAATGGTGGATAATTATTATCTTGGATAAGCATTGTGCAAGTCTCCTCATTTAGTAGATTTTCCATTGGTTAGTTATATATATAGGTGTGGTGTGACCTTTAGATGTTGATGAGTTTATTTGTAAGTATAGCTTTTGAAAGATAAGAGTCAAAGTGTATATATTTTGTAAAGTATAGGTATTTATTAAAGGGTGTGGTATAGTATCTTGTGAGATATAGTATTATGAAGGTGTAGGTGAAAGTGCAACATATCATTTGTACAAAATTTTCTATAGGAGATATTTAATCTATGTGAGAGTTCATTGTAATATTATTTTTTATTATAGACTTTATAGAGGAATTTCTTGGTGGATCTAGCCCAAATTCTATGAACCATGGTAGATATATGTAATGTGTGATTGTTATCTTATTCTCTCTATTTATGCTTTCATAATAACTATGATTTGAGGAATGTTTCTGTGATGCATGATATTACATAATTTAAATCTTATAAATGGTCATATTAAATATAGTTTAAAGTTTTTAATTCATAACAACTAGTATCAAAGCCGTTGGTTTTGTTTTTTTGAAGTGGTAAATCATAGGAAAGGGTTATTATCTTGAGTGGGATCTATGAGAGAATATATTATATTCAGGGTTGAAAAGTTTGATGGTAAGAATTTTTGTTTTTAAAAAATGCAGATGAAAAGATTACTTGTATCAAAAGTAGCTTCATCTCCCCTTAGAAGGGAAAGTAAAACAATTGTAAGTATGAGTAATGTAGATTGGTCATTGCTTGATAAGAAGGCATTGGGAGCCATATAGTTATGCCTTGTATCTTCTTTTGTATTTAACATTTATAATGAGAAAACCATAAAACATCTCATGGATAAACTTGGAAATTTGTATGAGAAACCCTTTGCTTCTAATAAAATTTTTCTTATGAAAATATTGTTTAACATGAAAATGCTTGAGAATGATTCTATTTCTAATCCATAGAAATGATTTTAATACAATTTTAAGTATGCTCACTTCTATTGGAATTAAGTTTGATGATGAAGTTAGAGCTTTGTTTATTTTGTGTTCTTTACCTGATAGTTGGGATAGTTTTGTTATGGCTGTGAGTAATGCATTCCCTACCAAGGGAAGCTTGAATTTTGAAGATGTTGTAGGTGTGATTATTAGTGAGGAAATGCAAAGGAAAATCACTAGTGAATCATCTTCAGGTAATGCTTTGTTTTTTGATACTAGAGGGAGGCAAAAGGACAAGAGCAAAGGTAACCATAGAATGTTAAAGGGTAGCTTTAAATCCAGATCTAGATCCAAGATGATATTTTGGTATTGTGGAAAGAGTAGACACTCAAATAAGTATTGTTAGTCACTTTGAGATAAGAATGCCAATAAAGAGGAAATAAATGAGGTAAATGTGACATTAGGTAAATCATGTTAGGATGCCTTAATTATTTCTATGAATAGTTTTGTTTAGTCTTGGGTATTAGATTCAGGGGCTTCTTTTCATTCCACACCACATAGGCATTATTTTACTGATTATGTTCAATAGAATTTAGGACATGTTTATCTTGGTGATGATGAACCATGTGAGATAGTAGGGAAAGGTTGTGTTTAGGTTAAAATATAGAATAGGAACACATGGATACTTAAGGATGTCAGACACGTGCCTATGTTGAGATGGAATTTGGTTTCAATGAGGCAATTGGGTAGTTAACATTGTTTGGTATTATTTACTGTAGATTCTTGGAAAGTTGTTAAAGGTGCACTTGTGGTTTCAAGAGGTAAGAAAATTGGTATTTAATATTTGACTAGTAGTGTTAATTTTTATGATTTAGTTGTTGTAGATGGAAATGCAACTATGTGGCACTATTAGTCATATGAGGCATAAGGGCACGGAGATCTTAAAAGACAATTTGCCTAGATTAAAAGACATAGATCTAGACTTATGTGAGAATTGTGTAAATGAGAAATATAAGTGGGTTATGTTCTTGAAAGTTGGACCCAAAAAAAAGAGAATAAGTTAAAGTTGGTACATTTAGATGTATGGGGACCAGCTCAAGTATCTTCTATTGGTGGTTCAAATTATTATGTCACTTTTATTGATGATGCAACTAAGAAAGTTTAGGTTTATTTATTAAAAATAAATATGATGTAATTGACACTTTTAAGAAGTGGAAAGCATTGGTTGAGAATGAAATAGGTCTCAAGTTGAAATGTCTCAAATCAGATAATGGAGGTGACTAATGTAGCAATGACTTCTTTGATTATTGTTCTAAAAATGGAATCTATAGGCAAAAGATGGTTCTAAGAACTCCACAATAGAATGAGATATCTAAAAGGATGAATAGAATAACAATGGAATGTGTTAGGAGTACGAGGTTACATGCATGGTTGCCTTTATAATTTTGGGTAGAAGCAGTTAACATGATAATATATCTAATTAAAATAGAACCTCTATGCCTTTGGATGGAGGCATTCCTGAACAAACTTGGTCTGGTAAGAATGTTGATTATTCTTTTCTTAGAGTTTTTAGATGTGAGAATTTTAATCTCATTAAGAAAGAGGATTGGACCAAGTTAGAGGCACAATTCAAAAATGCACCTTTGTTGGTTATGGTGAGGATGACTTTGGTTTCTATTTATGGAGCATTAAAGATAAGAAAATATTTTGGTCTAGAGATGTACTCTTTAGAGAAAAGGTCATGTATAAGAATTAGTTGTAAGAATATGAATAGGAATAGAAAGAGTACACAATATTAGATGGCATTGTAGATGGAAAAGTATCTAATGAATCAATTTAGGAAACTTCTACACAAGGACCCCAAACTCCTATGGTAAGATCTTCTAGGGTAAGAAGAGCACATAAACATTTTTCTTCTCTTTTGAATTATTTATTACTCACTAATAGTGGAGAACCAGAGTGTTATGAGGAATCAATGTAGGTAGATACCAAGATGAAGTTGGATTAAGGAATGGATGAGGAACATAGATCTCTCATGGAGCACCAAACATGGGATTTGGTAAGGCTACCCAAGTGAAAGAGTGTATTACGAAACAAGTGGATCTTTAGAATAAAAGAAGAAGATGAAGGGAGAAAAATGTATAAGGTCAGGATCATGGTTAAGGGGTTCACATAAAAATTAGGTATCGATCTTGATGAGATTTTCTCTTCTGTTCTAAAATGACTTCTATTAAGACTATTCTTGGTTTAGTTGCAATTGAGGATTTGCACATAGAATAGTTAGATGTGAAAACTAATTTTATTCATGGTGATTTGGATGAAGAGTTTTATATGAATCAACCATAGGGATATGAGGTCAAAGGGAAGGATAAATTTGTGTACAGACTAAACAAGAGATTGTATGGCCTAAAACAAGCTCCATGATAATGGTATAAGAAATTTGATTGTTTTATGTTGGAAAAAGAATATCAAAGGTGTAATTATCACCATTGTGTGTATATCAAACATTTTTATGATGGTTCCTTTATTATTTTATGCTTTTATGTGGATGACATGTTAGTTGCAGGAAAGAACATAGAACATATGCATATACTCAAGAAATAACTTAGTGACTCCTTTTTTATGAAGGATTTGGGTGTTGCAAAGTAAATCCTTGGTATGTGGATTACTCATGATAGGAAGGAGAGGAAGCTAGTTTTATCCCAATCATAGTATGTGAAGAAAGTATTTGAAATGTTTAGCATGTTGAATGCTAAATCTATTGGTACTCCTTTAACAGGCCACATTATATTATCAAAGGAGTAGTGTCCCAAGATGAAAGATGAAAATCATAAGATGTCTAAGGTACCTTACTCATTGATAGTTGGTAGTTTGATGTATGCCATGGTTTGTACTAGGCCAAATATTTTCCAAGCAGTGGGAGTTGTGAGCAGGTATATAAGTGATCCTAGTTATGAGCATTGAAAAGTAGTGAAATGGATTCTTTGTTATTTGATAGGAACCATGGATTTTGCATTATGTTATGATGGATCAAATACCAATTTGTGTGGTTATGTGGACTTAGATATGGTAGGGCATATTGATAGTAGTAGAAATATGATAGGTTATATATTTATTATTGGAGATAGAGCGGTTAGTTAGATTTTTAGGATACATAAATTTATGCCTTTGTCAACCACAAAGGCAAAGTATATTACTACCACAAAGGATAGTAAGGAGATGATTTAGTTATAGGAGTTGTTTTAATAGTTGGGGCATGGGAAAGAAGTTGGTAGACTACATAGTGATAGGCAGAGTGTTATTCATTTGGCAAAGAACTCTGCTTTCTACTCGAGGATAAAACACATTTAGTTACATTATCACTTCATTTGAATAACATTGGAGGATAACTTGGTGAAGGTGGGGTAGATTCATACTAGCAAAAATCCTATGGATATGATGACCAAAGTGGTCACATTGGACAAGTTGAGACTATGTTTAGATTTGTTTAGCCTTAGTGGTCATGGAGCAGTGATATATTTTGTTGAGGGGAAACAGTGTCCAAGTGGGAGATTGTTGAGTGTGGAGCCCTTTGGGGATATTACATGGACATAGGGATATATTTTTGGGGCCTAGAGAGCTCAAAAAATGTGGGGAGCATAGTTTTCCTTACTCCACCTTTTTTGAAACCTTGGTCCACATGTGAGTGGAATATTCTTTGAATTTTTAAATTTCTATGTTTTCCATATTTTGTGGAGTTAGTTATTAGATTCCTTTTTCCCATGTTGACTTCCTTGATCTTAGGGAGTTAGTTGTTTATTAAAAAAAGGAATTCCTTGCTTATTTTGAGGAGTTGATTATGATTACATGTCACTAAAAAATGTGTTGTTTGGAAGAGGAGAGATAAACATGGCAAGTTCCTCCTTAAGTGGGCTTATGGATGAGCTTGCTTAGGTGGAGGATAGTTGGCATATGGTGGATAGTGCTTATATTGGATAAGCATTGTGAAATTATCCTCATTTGATGTATTTTACCTTGTTTTTTAATAGATATAGGTGTGGTGTGACCTTTAAAGGTTGATGAGTTTATTTACAGATGTGGATTTTGAGAGATAGAGTCAAAGTGTAGATATTTTGAAAATTACAAGTGTTTATTATAGGGTGTGGTATAACATCTTGTGATATAGTATTATGCAAGTGCAGGTGAAAGTGAAACATATCATTTGTGCAACATTTTCTATAGGAGATATTTTATCTCTGTGACAGTTTATTGTAATCTTATTTTTTATTATAGTTTTTATTGAGGACTTTCTTGATGGATGTATCCAACATTGGGTTGACCAAGGTAGATATGTTTTATGTGTTATTTTTATCTTATTATCTCCATTTATGCTTTCATAATAACTATGATTTGTGGAATGTTTTCATGATGCATGCTAGTGCATAATTTAAATCTAATTTATGGTCATATTAAATCTGGTTTAAAGTTTTTAATTCCTCACTATGAAGATGTGGCTTCTAGTAGTCTCTTCTATTGTATCTGGTATTGGCTCTTATGCATTCTTATCCCATATATCTTTAGCATCCTCAACCTCCTAGTTGGAGGGAGAAATAACAAGTGCAATCTAGGGAAAATTCCATTGAGGAGGTGAATACCACCCTTGGCCACCAAAATAAGTTTGAATTGATGGAAAAGTGATAAAATTAACTATTAATGGGAGGAACTATGGTGTCTACTATGAGATCAGGTTCTACACCATTGATTTAAGGCATGTTCCCTTGGGTTGGTCATGTGTTGTAGTATATTGAGTGTGTACGCTTTAATTCAAACCTTAAGTTTGACATTCATTTAACTATCACTTACAAAGAATTTCATTTAAAAAATAATTTCTAGCATTATTATACCATTTAAACTTTGATTAAAAATATAATTTTATGAACATAAACTATACATGTTAAAACCTGATCGACATCATTATACCATATTATCTTTTATCAAAAAATAGAATTTTATTAATGGATATTATTATAATAAAAGAACATAAAACATGTGTTAATTTCAACCCAAATTCTATCATTGCACATTAATTTTATCTTCTTTGGCATGTTAATGTTTTAAACATATAAGGCTATATTATTATGATTATCCACAATACCAAATTCCATTCTCATGTGCTCCATAGAGCATCAAGTCTAGCCAATAAATTTATTTTTTTAGTTTGTGCAATAAAATTAACTATTATTTTTAAGTATCAATGCTAGTGTGTGTTTTCAAGGAATCATTTCTACTTCCATCTAAGACTCCAAAATGTATTTTAAGTGGCAATATAGCCTAGATCTCAAAACATATTAAATGGTTCATTTATATGCTTTAAAAACTATTATTCTGATGTTATTTTTTTCTTTGGTTTACCTACAATTAGAATTTTAGATAAGATGAAATATTTTTTTTGGATATGTCAAGTATGATGTAGCAACCTTAGGTGATAGTATTTTCTAAAAATTGAATTATCTGTAATTAAAATAGTAATAGAAATATCCTTATGTTTGTAAACTAAATCTAATCTTCCTTTGAGTCAAGGATATATATACAATTTTTTTAATCAAATCACATTCAAAATATTCTTAGATGAAATGTGAAATTTTGAGCACACTTAACTATTAAATCATGTATGTGATATTTTAAACTTGTCCTCTTGTATTGGAATTGTCGCATACCCATTTAATGGCTAGTTCTTAATTAAATAATCCCACCTTTGACTAGTGTAGAATCCATCCCTGGGCACATAAGGAGGCCTAGGTCTCTAATAATATAAAGTAAGAAGAATCATAGAGCACATTTAATTAGTAAAAAATAAACCTACAAGATATAAAAGGCAAAGCACAAAAAGAGAGCAATAGATCGAACCAAAACATGACAAAATAAAACATACATGCTGTGAACAAAAGCACCCCTAGAACCTAATGGAGAGCTTTCCTATATTTCTCCTAGGTCCTAGAATTGAGTCCATCTTTGTTAGTATATTCTGAAACCTCAACTATAAAAGGGTTTAGGGTTTATCCCCCAAACCAACTCTCAGGAAAATGACCCATCATATTTATTTTAACTCCTTATCATTGATCTCCATAGATTTATTCTAGAGACTCAATTAAATTGACCATATTCTATCCTTAGACAACCTACCCTCATTCTGAGTAGAAATGTTAGGTCTAGGATCCACTAGGGAGACCTCAACTAGAATAGAAAAAACCTAAGTAGGATGCTCTAAGGAACTTATATTAGAGAGGAAAAATAGAGGATCATCACAAATATTTTTTATATTTGAAATTTCCATCAGGGTCAACCCACATATTTTTAAAGTTAGTTAAAGTAAATTTCCCAAAATAGCTCCATATATAAACACATCAATTGTAAGTATTTAGGGTTCTTTCATCATGGATGCACATTTAAATATACTTATTAAATGCTTCCAAATCTAAAATCCCTAAAATGGAAAATCTCGAATCTTATTTTGATTCACTATTTTCAATGTCAAGTGATAACTCTCCATGTGTTTAAATCCATATTTAATATTGCACTACATTATAGTATTATACAAGATTACACACACTCAACTAAGTGGAGGAACTACATGTGATTTGATTCCTTCATTGGAGTATGGGATATGTAGGTAACACTCAGTCATATTATCATGGCTATGGTTGGTTCAATGAATTCCTTTCTCTTATTATCTTGGTTAACATTTGATTTATTTAGGTTCACCTTATTTATATGAGCAAAGGCCTCTCTTTTAGATGGTGTAGAATCATGAGCCATGCCAACAACCAACCCACAATTTATTTTTAAAGATATAAGAATTTAAAAATAAAATAACATTATGATTTAACATTTTTGGGGAATATTGGTGTATTATTCCTAATTTAGTTGAAGGGTATGATTAGTAAACTGAATAAATAAATATGTAATTATTAAACTACTAATTTATGAAATTTCATTGTAATTCAAACTTTTCTAAAAATTTTAATGAGAGGAAGAAAATCAAACTTAGCTAGAAATTGATTGATCTAACTAAGATAAATGCTGAAATTCACTATGCAGGACTAAGACACTATCATAAATTGAGATATAGACCTCATTTTGTGATTGGATAGGAGATCCAAAACTAGATACAAGTCATACCAGTGCTATAGTCCACCTCTGCCACTATTGTCCTGAAGATTTAAAATTTTTGGGTTTTGTTCGTTATGTCTGTGTGACCCTATCTATGAAGTTTTAGCACTTAAGTTTATAGAGCTCCCAAAAGAGTAGATTATTTATTCAAACCCTGTCTTCCATTGTGATTTGACCTATTTTGAGCAAGAGGTGGGGTTAGTGTGTGTAATATTCACTGAACATGGATCCACACCCTTTGTGTGGGCACACTGCCTACATATCAATAATCCAAAGAGGGATCAAGCCATATGTAGTTCTCCCACTTGATGTGATTTGTGTAATTATGTATATGAATATGAAAAATGCTAAATTGAATGTGATTGAGGTGGCTAGGGACTGGTGTAAAGATTTGAATAAGTTTGTAAGTGTGTTTGTTCGCTATATGTAGAGAATATGAAAGATTTCTTGAGTAGTCTTTCTTGTATTCTTGCTTGCTTAGTGATATTTTACAAGAATTTATAAATGATATTTGAATGGGATTTTATAAGGATCTATTAGTCATAATTCGAATGTACTCGTGTTAGGCCAATAAGGAGAAGGATGGGGATCCAAAAGAAATTAATCATTAGGGATAAAAATGGACATGGAAAATAGCACCAAAATCAAATAGGAGTAGTAATGACACTATAGTATTAGTGTGTTACTATTGTCCTAAGTATATGGGACCTGGGGTGATTGGATTGTTATGTAAAGAGGAGTTTAGCTTAGCTAGGATCAAGTCTGAAAGGCTATGAATGGCTAGAAATCAGTGAAAATGATGCCTATGAGGGTCATGAGAGTAAGCAAGAGGGATCCATTGGTTGGGTGTCATTAGCCATAGTTAAGTTATCAATTTTCACATTTTATGTGACTACATTTTCCCTAAATTTATTTTAGTGATGCAATAAAGTGAAATACTAGGATAAAGCAAAATATAAAATGTACCTAAACTTACCAGTAAGGGTAAAGCTCATGAAGCTGTGTGATGTTGGGTGTGCATAGAGAGAGCACACTATGAAGTGTGAATCTATAAAAATAATAAAGAGTAGATCAGTTCTTACTAGATATACTATATTTAAAATAAGAACATATAAAATTGGGTAAGAAAGAGGAAGAGAAAGGAATGAATACACCTCACCAGGTATGTGGACCAATACAAAACCTATCATAATATTGAGTGATGATGAGAAATGCTAGATGATGTTGTACCAAGAGTAATATCACAAATGGAGCTGATTTCTCAATTCCATGAAAGTGGCTCAAAAATGCAAAGGCTATCCCTTTGGCTCCATCATCACCCACTAAGTGAATTTAGGTGGTCATGCATGTGTTGGTCAATGTTTGAACTTTGTGTTAAATCCCTTTGAATAGGTGGCTTAAGAATAAAAAGGATATTTAGTCCTTTAACTCCAATATTTCCCTGTGAAGTGAAGCTATGAATTGTTACTAATATGAAATGTATGTCATATGAGATGGCTCTTGAAGCCCATGAATGTACTATGATCCAATGATATTGGCATGGATAGTTGAATGTATGCTAGAAAAAAGGCTACTCTTGGCCACTTTGAAAGATGGAGATTAGGATTGTATGAAAGCCACTCAGGTATGTGGAAGTTAGGCTTGTGTGAAAGCCATTCCAAAATGATGGAAACCATCTGTAGATGGAATAAGGAATGAAACTACTGAGAATGCTTGGGTAATACTGAACTCAAAAAGAAAAGAAAATAAATGTGCCACACATATTTCCCCCAATCACTGGTCTCTAAAACATGGATTTTGATCTAGAAGTTATATCAACTATTGTATCTAAAACTAGAAGTGAGAGACATCATTCCATGCATGATGCCCCCTATATCTAGATTTGTTGAGTGAAAGTGTATTAAAAACTATTGATTCTAAATTGGTTTGGCTATACAAAAACTATAGATAAACCTATTTTTTTGATTACTTATGGGAAGTCTAGTGTTTCTAGTTTTTTTATAGGAGTACCAAAAGTGGACACTAGTGGCAATGGTGATGTTGTCCAAGTTGGGTGTTATTGTCTTGGGCTAAATCAAGTAATTGTTCTAGATTTTTGACTATCTGTCTAGTCTATTCTAACTAGTTTGATGTTTGGTTGTTATTTTGGGTATTTTAAAAAATATTGTTTTGATTGTTAGGAGCTCTAAAAATTGAGACAAAACCCTTGTTTATTGCCCCCTATTCTGAGGGTAAGAATGAGGACCATGTAATGACTTCCCTTAGAATAAATATCCTTACAAGTGTGTTATACTACAAAGATACATGATATAGCAATGATAATCGATAAGATATCTCAAGATATAGAATGATTTGTATTAAGAGATTGCTTGATCAATATGGGTATGCCTAGATGGATATAATAATGTATTAACATGTGTAGGAAATGAAAATTTGGTTAGTTTTTGGTTGTTAGTTGGAGGGATGGAACATGATGTCCATCATGTCATCCAAGAAAGAAATATAGTATATGATTTCAATTATGGAATTATAAATAATGAGAAGCAAAAAAGCAACAAGCATACATGGCAAGAAGAAAGAAGCATACAAGGGTAGCCATGGGGCCATACAAACAAGGGACATGGGCACATGCCACTCAAAATGGAAAGAAAGCATATAAAATATGTTTAAATGCCATATAAACATATAATTAAAACAATAAAAATTGGTTTGGAATCCAAAATCACATAGAGGAGTATAGGAAAAGGATATTGACAAATTTCCCAAGGCACACACATGAATACAAGCACATAACATTAGCAAATGTCTTAAGGTACATACAGGAGACAAACAAGAAATGATAAATACAAAAATTTAGCTATGTAAATCAAGAAAGGAAAGAATATAATAACTAGGAATATAATTGCATCTGACTAATCAGAGAAATAAGGAAAGTACATAAGACATATTAGGACAAGACTAGGTATATGCTAAGAAATACATAAGTTTTATATACTAGTGAATATAGATAGATTAATCTATATAATCTGGTTATAAATGTACATAAACATAATAACTAGAGTGTGTGGTGTAGGAATGACATAACCTAGATAGTGTAGCCATGTAGAATATGCCCCCAGTGGGTATGTATAGTTATGTGTGTCTCAATGTAGAAGTATGATGCCACCTCAATGCATAGAGTGAAGCAATCAAAGAGATGGAGTGATACACACTCAAAATAGATCAAGTGAAGTATGGTAGTGTAGATAAATCAAGAAACAATAACATATAATGACAAATGTATGTCTAGCATGATACTAGAAATGTATAACATGGACAATGCATACAATCAAGAAAAAATTAGTATTTTTAAATTATTTGCATGTTTTTGAATTTTTGATCTATTTAAATGTTTTTCAATTTTTGATATATTTGAATGTTTTTATATTTTTGATATTATCTATGCATAATAAATCATAAAGAGACTATGTACAAGAAAAACTAAGACACTTTGTACAAGTAAGCAAAAGGAAACTATGTACAAGTGAGGTTGAGGAGACATGATACTAACCAATGAGTCTCATGGGAGATTGCCTATCATGGTTTCCTATATCAAAAAAAGGAATCATACATGATTGTGAAGCATGAGGGAATGACTATGAATATGATTCTGAATATTCAGATTCATTATTGGTATCTTGGAAATCATAATAACATGTATTGTTCCACTCATCATTATCTTCTTGATTTTGAACCAATAGAATGCTAGTGTTGAATTTTATTGTATCTGGATCTTTTCCTTTGATAAATTATGTCTATAAATGATTTTCCTTAATATGTTCAATAAATCTCAAACTTTGGTGACAAACATTATCAATTTCTAGAATAGGAGTAGTGATGCCTTGAGCTTTCTTACCCAACCCTTGACCTTGACAATCAAACTATTGTAGATATTTTAAACCAAACCCATACTACTTTGAAAGTTGATCCTCAATTTGGAGAGGTAGATTTGATTCTTTTTTGTGATTTACTTGTGCTTGTGGTACTATTTGTTACTCTGATTTTGCTTTTTGATCTTTTTGTTGTTTTGAATTATGCTTTGGTAACCACTTTTGTATTGTTTCTAAATTTGAACCTTTGTGAATGTGTTCCTATGTTACTATAAATTTCTTGACTAATTTACTTTGTATAGGGTTCTCATTATTAATTATCTATTGTATATATTATTTCAATTCAAAACATGAATTTGTGTGATGTCCATGCATTCTATGATATGCACAATTATATATAGATCTTCTCACTAGATGTAAAGGAGGTAGTTTGATCAGCTTAGATTTAATCATTTCCCTTATTACCTCACTTAAACTATTATATGATCTTTGAATGTTTTTTGAATCACTAGTTTTAGAGTTACTTTTTTGCGATTTATTATTTTGACATGTAACATTGCACACAACCAATTGACTAGGTGAATGTGCATATACATGATTGACACTAGGGTACCTTTGAGGCTTTTATGTTATAATATAATTTTCCAACATTATGATCTTTTCATGTAATAGCTGATTTTTTATTTTTAAATTTGAAATTAAATTTCTCATACTGGTGATTTGATCCTTTAGAGTCTTACAAGTGCAAACCTTAGTGGCTTCTGATTGAACATGTAAGAACCTATGTGAAAGAGGATGTGAATAAGCTATAGGCTTAATGTATGCAGTAGGAGAAATATTATAAGATGCCTCAATTTTTTTATGGGTGATAGCATGGACCTAGTTAAAGGGAAAGTAGCTATCACCCTCTTTGGGGAGAGGAGGAGAAGGAAACTATTTCTTGTGCATAAGATATGACATTGAAACTTGACAGGTGGTTGTTAGCTTATGTAAAAACCATGTAGACAAGGAGTTAGGTATATCTAGGTAGAAACCACATATATGTGATGAAATGCATGTAGGTGGAGTTATAAGTTGTATAAAAATATGATTATAAAGAATATTCCACATGAGAGAGAGAAAAGAAGGGATAAAGATCATGAAATTATACACTAATGCTTAAAGAAATTTTACATGTGTGATGATATGTCTAATATGTGTGGCAAGATAAACTTGAAAAATTTTCCATATGAAAAATATAAATCAAAGGGTATAGAGCATGGAATTATGCATACATGTTTAGAAAAATAGAGATGGAAATTATTCCACATGAGAGAGCGAGAGAGAGTATGCAAAATAAATATTGAAATCTTGTGTAATTTTGGCAATAAATTTTGTAATATCATCTCTTATTATGAAAATTAAGCATGAAATGGAAAGAATTAAACTTTATACTTACATATGATAAAATTCATCATTCATGTACATGATAGGACTAATGATGGTCTCCTTATTATTTGCTATAAATGTAAGGAAAGTTTGTAGATAAGTGAGACCCTTTTTTGAAATCTAATTTCTGAATGTTAGGTGATACCTCAAGAAGAAAATAGGAACTAGTACATAGAACTAGGGTTTGAAAAATGATAATTTTGAAAAATACTATGGAATTTTGAAATTAAAAGTGCATTTTTGAGTTATATATGCAAGTGAAAAATCAAAAAGTTATTGGAAAATTTGTGATTTAACAGGACCTAGTGTTTGCAACAAGGGTTTTGAAAAATAAATGTTTTTGAAAATTACTATTGAATTTTAAAATTTGAATGGATTTTTTGATTTAAATATGCTATTAAAAATTCATAAAATTATTGGAAAATTACTAGGAAAATACTAGGACCTAATATATTCAAATAGGGTTTGAAATAAAATTATTTTAAAATTACTACAAAATTTGAAAATTTAATGCAAATTTATAATTTTATAATGTAGTTAAAAAATTAAAAAATATATAGGAAAAAATTAGTAGAAAAATTACACTAGGTATTTTATGCACAAATGAAATAAGTCAGGTTCACCAAATGATCTAACAATTTTTAGAAATATTTATTTCTTATTCAGAAATTAGTTAAGGTTCAGAGTAGTAAAATCAGTAAATAAATATGTAATTATTAAGATATTAATTTTTTAAATTTGATTGTAATTCAAAATTTTTTAAAAATAGTAATGAGAGGGAGAAAATCAAACTTAGCTGGAAACTAATTGATTCGATTGAGACAAAGGCTATAATTCACTGTGTAGGACTGAGACACTATCAAAAACTGAGATCTAGACTTCATTTTGTGATTGGAAAAGAGTGATAAAACTATAAAGTAGTGGCATCAATGCTATATTCCACCTCTATCGATGTTGTATTAAGGATATAATCTTTTTAGTTTTTGTTCACTATGTCTATGTGACCCTATCTACAAAGTTTTTGTTGTTAGAAGCCTGTAGAACTCCTTGTAGAGCAGATTATTTCTTCAAATCCTATCTCCCATTATGTTTTAATAAATTTTGAATAAGAGGGGGGTTTAGTGTGTGTAATATTCACTAGACATGGATCCATACCCCTTGTGTGGACATGTTGCCTACGTACCAATAATCTAAAGAGGGATCAAGCCATATGTAGTTCTCCCACTTGATGTGTTTTGTGTAATTGTGTATATGAAGATGTATAATGATAAACTAGATGTGCTTGAGGTAGTTATGGACTAGTTTAAGTATTTTAATAAGCTTGTAAGTGTGTTGGTTGGCTATATGCAAAGAATAGGGAATATTGATTGAGTAGTCTTGTTTGTATTCTTGATTTCTTAGTGATATTTTCTAACACTTTCTAAATGATCTTTGAATGGGATTTTATAGGAATATATTAGTCATGGGTTGAATGTAATTATGGAAGGCCAACAAGGATAAGGATGGAAAACAAAAATAAATTAACCTTTGGGGTCAAAAATGAACTTGGACAACAGTGTTGAAAGTGGATAAGAGTGGCACCGATGCATTTAGTGGTATAGTCCTAGTGTGGAAATATTATCATAAGTAGATAGGACCTAGGTGTATTAATTTATAATTGAAATAAGAGTCTATCTCAGTTGGGATCAAGTCTAGAAGGTTATGAATGATTGGGAATTAGTGAAAATGATGACTATGAGGGTCATGAGAGCAAGAAAGAGGGATCCATGGGTTGGATGTCATTAGCCACACTCAAGTTACCAATTTACACATTTTATATCACTACACCTTCAAACCCTATCTTTTTGATGTCCATAATAATTATTTAACCCCTTGGTTTTTGCATAAAACATACTAGTATGGTAAGTTCCATCCATTCATTCAGTTCAACAAGATATTAAGGCAATGACTATAATATTACATAAAATGTAAAGATCTAGTATATCTTACCTTTTCTTTTTTATAATCTTAGTTTTATAATAAAATAATGTGGCATGAAACATATATATGAATTAACTAAAAAATAAGAAGTCTCCCCATTTATTTAGTTTTACAATGTTATTCATGCCTCCCACTTTGCCTTATCAATTTGTATAATCTTCCTTTCCTTCCTAAAAGGTTGATAAACCAAGTTTATGTTGTTATTAGCTCTATAATAATGAGATCACTATCTTTTAAATGTGGTCCTTTAGAGTGGATAGGTGAAGAATTTAAGTATGAGATCGACTTAGACATTTAATATACTGTAAATCCTATCACAAAGATAAAATCACATATTTGTGAGTATTTTTTGAAGAATGCACACCAAATCAAACTAGAAGATATGAAAAAGATTAGGTGGTGCAACATAAGTGAGACATTAATAATTTGTGATTATTAAGATTTTATGAAACATGCATTTAATATCTATAGAAAGAGTAGAAACATTATGTATTTATAATATGCCAAAAGCTTTAAATATAAGCAGTGTACAATTGCTAAAATATCATTTTTCTAATTTGGCCCTATGCCCAATAGTCTTGATTCATGTGAAGGCAACAATAAGATGTTAAATTTTAGTTCAAACAATGGACAACAAATAATATTATTATATTTCCTGAAATAAAAAATTAAAACTTAATTATATAAAAGGTTTAAATATTTTAATACACATAAAATAATAGAATTTGATTGGTTGAAAAATCATAATTTAATTAGATATTAGAAGAAAATGGAGACTAGAATATTGCTTGGAAAATAATAAAATTTATCTAACTCTACCATTTTTTCTTATATTGACCCATATAATAAATATCATCATTTAATATTAAAACTTGTTTGGAAACTCTTTAATTCCATAATGGTAAAAAAAAATGATAATGTAATAAGGTTTCATTTTCTATGTTTTCAAAGATTTTTATTGTTGTGATGTGCCTTATTGAAATGTGGTGGGGACCATATAAGGTCCCCAAAGTCACCATTGCAATCTTGATTTGAACCAAATGAATCTAATTACTCCAGGCTTTGGGCAATATTATTGTTATTATGATGTGATTTATTAGAAGGTCGTGGGTAGAATATTTTAAGATCTACAATAGTACTACTATAGCTCATATGTGAATCACATGAATCTAACTGCTCATTATGATGTGCCTTAAGAATTTATGTCCAACAGAGACATTCACAATAAATATAATGTTTAGAAAAATCAAAATCATTAATCTTTCCATATTTAAATCTTTTTAAAACTAAATTCAAGGAAATCTCACAAAGTTTTAATTAAATAATAGATCACTAAATGAGTACATACTAGATAAAGATGGAGATGGAGGTGGGATTGCATTCAACTCTCTACCATGTTTATATAGGGAAACACAAGACACACACACAAACACATATAGAGGCATGACATTCAAAGTCAAATGGTGTATTGCAAAGATGTTAACTCTCCAAAATTTGATTTGTAGAAATGCCCAAGTTTTCTTTTCTTTGACTATTTATGTCATTTATTAAAATTAGAAGCTTTAATGAGCATATAACTAATGATAGTTTATGTGATCATTTCTCCCAACTAAAAAACATAAAATTTAAATTTCATATTTTTTATTTTTCATATTAAGTTAACATCTCAAAAATAAAATAATTTTATACAGTTTATGGTCTTTTAGGTTTGTGTATTTCTATATATTTATATATGATTCTATAATTTAATTTTATGAAATATATAATTTATATATCATAATATCTTTATCTTTAATGTCTTTTTAATACATTGGCCTTTGCCATCTATCAAGATATTTTTGGAATTTTATTTTATTTTAATGTGTGTCTATAATGAAATAGGTGCATGATGTGGCCTTTGATTATAGTTGATGATTTATTTAAAATTGGTTGGTCACATATTAGTCAGATAAAGCATCCTATAGGTCTCATATTAGTTACATGGACTATCCTTCTCTATAGTCATTTAAAAATGATGTTGTTCATTTAATTTTCAAGAATAAGTTTAATGTTGGGTTAATGTTTTTGATAAGAGAATATTGTAGGTAGTAGATTTAGTTTGGTTAGAAACTGTTTATTCTTATAATAATACCATGCATTGATGTGATCATAAAAAAACCTCTTGATGAGATTAAAAGAATCTTATATTTGTTTAACCCTAAACTTCTGATATGTGGTTGATAGTGTTAAGAATAAAGAATTTGTTCAAGCACAAAGTTGATAAATTAATTTACATTAGTTCAATTAATATAAAACTTGGATTATAATTATTTTGAATATATAAAATTGATAAATTGCTAAAAATAGTAATGTGTAACTATTGAAAAAAATTACAATAAATAAGAAACAATGGTACATAGTTGGTTTGCTATCTGTAGGTAGATATGGATTGGAAACAAGTATAAAGTATGTAAGATCAATATTATATATTAGTCATCAGTTTATGTGAGTTACACTTTATTGGCCATGAATATTATCATTAGATATGGATAATTTTATTGATGCTAGTGTCTAACTATGATGTACGTGTCTAGTATGAAGTAATGACTACATCTGGATGCAACCAATTTTGGCATTTTTTCTATTGCCTTTCTATTGGTGTATTTAGATCTAGGATACAAGCAGTCTCTCTTTGTTAATTGATCAAAACCCTAGATCTTTATCCTTTTTCACCCTTGGAATACATTTTGCCAAAATGAATTAGTAGGCTCACAATGTTGAGTTGACCCCAAATATCCCTCTATAAATATTTACTCTCTACATAGGAAATACTTCAAGGAGGGCCTAAAACTAATGTAATTATCTCAAGTGTGTGGGAAAGTGTGTACACAAGGGTGAAATATAATATATGATTATACATGTAATGATATAGCTTGTAATTTGAAAAATATCACTCATGAAATGCTCTTTGAATACTCCAGACCTATAATATGATTGTTCCTATGCTTGATATGAAAATATGGATGAATTGGGTAGAATAGATTGGTTGTGTAGTTGATTGATTTAGATTTAGTGGGTA